>CM040985.1:3354736-3476718 GCA_022985145.1 Pangasius djambal | reverse complement strand
TTAATCTGGCCTCCCTAACTTTGTCCCCCAAACGTCCAACATGAGCTGTCCCTCTGATGTACTCGTTCCTAATCCTGTCCAACCTCGTCACTCCCAAAGAGAACCTCAACATCTTCAGCTCTGCTACCTCTAGCTCTGACTCCTGTCTCTTCCTCAGTGACACTGTCTCTAAACCATACAGCATGGCCGCTCTCACCACATAAAAGGAATAAAACACTCCTTGACATAATGTTTTTGGAAAACAATCAACTTCACGATGGTAACAGTAACTCTGCCATGCATCAGGGTGCATCACACCACCCTGTTATTTGATTATTATTATTTATTATATCACCATGCCTCAGTATGTTTTATTCCTTACTTAAAACCATATAAGAATTTACCTTAATGCACATGGTATCAAGGTTCACATCAATATACTTTATTTGCATGTATTTTATCACCAGCATCCCATAACATTAAAAACCTCTAACTATGACATTTTTAGTCTTAATATAACATAAAGAAATATTGTTTGATGCTCATTCAAGTTCCCAAACATGTGATATGCCTGAGGATATTATCTCAATGTGTGATCTTGTGCAACTGTGTGTAACCTGCCAATGAACCATGCCAGATCTTCTGTCACCAGCAGTATAGAAGAAACACAACAAAGGCTGAGAAAAAAAAAGACTCTGACCTGAGTATCAGCACGTGCAACTTTGCTGCGTGCTTTACTGCAATGACACAAGAAGTCTGAGAATCCAAGTAAATGTCACACATACTTATTGAGCAGTTATGCTTCTCTGGTTGACGTATTCTGCATCTGTGCGGGTCTGTTTGGGGTCTGAACATGACTTGCATGTCACATCCTCTTCTTGACCTTATAGCCTTGCCTGCTCTGGAGGGCCAGCTGGCTCTGAAATCCACATGCTGCTGTGAAAGAGCACAGCAATATAAGGAGGGAGGGATGCAGGGAGCATGCAGGCTGCACACACTCCATACGTCTGCTTTCAAAAGGAACCCCTTTATGCTCAATCTGTCGTCTGTAAATACTATTTTGCATGCTTTCGTTGACAAAAGGAGGCAGTCCATCTGTGGGAAGCAGTATGGCTTGATTTACTTCTTTTGTTCCTCTGGGCAAGTCCAGGATGAGGTGGTTGAAGTGGAGTGTGGGAAACCTCATTAGGTGGTCCCTCAAGCACGGTGTCCCATTTTTAGTGGCTGGGCTGATAGTGAGCTTTTAAACTGATTAAATTACCAAAGGAATGCAAGCTGCATTTAATCGAGGAATTATCAAAGGCACTTTTTTAAACCATGTCAACGAAAATTGCCTCTTCCTCATGAACAAAACTGTCTTAATGAAAATGCAATTTGTGGTGTTTTTACCTAAAAGTGCAAAATACAAGGTGGTGTCAATGTGATTAACATCCGCAACCTGATTTACTAAGCCTCAAAGTCCCATTGAGAATGTTGGCAAAAATTAGTACTACCGAAAAGCAGGTGTTATATTTGGTGAAGTCCATTTCAGGCAGTTGAAAATAAAATTATATCATTCACTAAGCTTTTATATTATTTTCTTACCATATTTTGCACATGGCATAATTCACTCTCTTCTTTCTAAGTTATCTGCAACACACCCACTTTTGCATATGAACTATATCCCATATATATATATATATATAAATATTATTGATTATCTTGTTACAATGGCATCTGTCAAGGGGTGGGATATATTAGGCAGCAAGTGAACAGTCAGTCCTCAATGTTTATGTGTTGGAAGCAGGAAAAATGGGCAAGCGTAAGGATATGAATGACTTTGACACAGGCCAAATTGTGATGGCTAGATGACTGGATCCGAGCATCTCCAAAACGGCAGGTCTTGTGGGGTGTTCCCTGTATGCAGTGGTTAGTACCTACCAAAAGAAGTCCAAGGAAGGGCAACCGGTGAATCGGCGACAGGGTCATGGGCCCGTAGGCTCACTCCACCCCGAGCGCTGCCTATATGGCCTATGCCAGGATCTGCCACAGCCAGCAGTCCCCTAATCATCTTAATGCTATTCATTATGATCCTTTGGGATTTTAAATAAGTTTTGAATTTAAATCATTACATAGCTTCCACCAAACCCTATAAAGCAAACAGTAAGTACATTTATGTACTGTTATTGTTTGAAGCATGTTCCCAGTCTGCATGACCGGCTTAACAAAAGACTAATCTTATGTCTCTGTGCACTGTTGATATTTGAATGCACTTTGCCACTTTGTTTAAAGGGAGGCATTTTTCCAGACTCTTTCACTTCTAACTTTTGACAGGTCAAATGTGTCATTGCAGATCGTAGAGGAAATGAGGTGTTTATCCATGTCCTGTGCTCAGCAATGCTTTGTAAATGTTTGCAAAGGTCTGACTGCTCTGCCATAGGTAGCAATAAATAACTCTGCGAATCTTACAAAAGAAAAAAAAAAACATCCTATATTATACACATGTTCATTTTCTTATTCTTTCTGTAAAAGACCAGGTGTGTGAATAATAAGAATTTACACCAGTCTGTCATGAAGAGTTGAATTACTATGTGGAGTTTTTTTGCAGCTGATTTGTCTATTATTAGTGGGTGTGAAATGGCAAGGTCAAAGGTCAAAGCTGGTTTCAGAGGTCAAGCATGTCTCTGGGCATTGAAAACAAAGTTCTGCAGGCTCCTGTTAAGAAATTCTTCTTTTGCCTCAACATTGTGTGGAGCGTATAAGCAGTGCCTGATTTTCTATTCTCTTCAGTGCAGACATCTAATTTTTTTAACATAACTCATAACAATATTAAAGTTTTATATTAAAACCTCATTGTGTTTGAAGTCATAGTTATCAGGGGTTACATGGTGCAAACAGCAACAATACACTGAAACAACAATATACACTGTCTTGCACTTTGTAGGACCACCTTTGGCTGCAATTACAGCTGCAAGTCTTCTGGGATATGTTTCTATTAGCTTTGCACATCTGGATCCTGATATGTTTGCCTGTTCATCTCAGCAAGATTGCTCAGGCTCTGTCGGACTGGATGAGGAATAGTGATGAACAGCAGTGTTCAAGTCTTGACACAGATTCTCATTTTGATTGATATCCATGTTTTTTTGTTTAGAAATTCAAACAGATTCAGGTTCTTGGATCTGAACCACTCTGGTGTAGCTTGGCAGTATGCTTAGGGCCATTGCCCTATTGGAAGTTGAAGCTCCTGGAACAGATTTTCTTCTTGGATTGCACTGTATTTGGCTCCATCCATATTACTCTCAACTCTGACCAGTTTCTAAGTCACTGTTTATAAAAACAACCCCAGAACATGATGCTACCACCACTATGTTTCACTGTGGGGATGGTGTTCTCTGGGTGATGAGCAGTGCTTGGTTTACGCCAATGCCCTCTTTACCCTGTCATTGATTTTTGGCGGATAACCTCCTCTAGGCAGAGTTATGGCTTTGCAATAATCTTTCCATTTTTAATAATAAATTTAATGGTGCTTTTTGAAAGTTCAAAGTTTGTGATACATTCTTATAACCAAACCCAAATCGATACTTTTCTGGAACTTTGTCCCAGACTTGGTATGCTGTTTGTATAGGTATGTTCTGTAACAAACTCCGGGGCCTTCCAGGAACAGGTGTATTTATCGTGAGAACATATAACATTTTTTAATTGCACACAGGTGAACTCCATTCAAATAATTATGTGACTTCTGATGGAAACTGGTTGCGCCAGAACTAATTTAGGGTTTTCCCAGCAATGGGAGGTGAGTACTTATGCAATCACAACTTTCAATTTTTTATTTGCAAGTAATTAGTTCCAATTAAATCCATTGCAGTTCCAGGTTGTAACACTACAAAATTCGAAAAGTTCAACAGGGGTGAACGTACAGTATATGTAGTCTTACAAGGATCTCAGAAAGACACAAAATATTTATGTAAAGCAGATTTGAATGCTGGACTTTAATTACTTATTATTCCGGGTTTGCTGTGACTGGTTGAGCAGATCTGAGCAAGATGTTGTGAACTTTACTTGAGACTCTGCACATATTGAACAATACCTTTTTCTTTCCTTGAGTCTCCTAAAGCAGATCTGTTTTGGCTTGTGCGATTTGCTTGGCTACACACTTACAATCTATTTCCTCCTGCGTTTCCTCCAGAACTGATAATGCTGCAGTGTAAAACACTGACCCTGTTGTTTCTGTCAGCTTTGAATTGCGTTGCAGTTTCTTTTGATGCACATGCATCCTCTGCTTTAATACGCTGTATCAGGAATTGCTTAAACTTGCTTTAGGACCCATGCTGCATTTTCATGATAATGACCTCTGTCACCACCACAATGGATTTGAAATGAAGCAATCAAGATGTGATTGGAGTGTAGACTTTCAGCTTTAATTCAAGGGGTTTAAAAAAATACTGCATTAACCGTTTAGGAATTACAGCCATTTTATACAGAGTCCCTCCATTTTCACAGGCTCAAAAGTAATCAGGCAATCTAACAATCATAAATATTAGGATTATTTTTAATACTTTTAATACTTTAAATCCTTTGCAGTCAATGACTGCCTGAAGTCTGGATCCCATGGACATCACTAAATGCTGAGTTTCCTCCCTTGAGATGCTTTGCCAGGCCTTTACTGCAGCCATGTGCAGTATACTGTGGTATGCTGTATCGGCATTAATCCAAAGAGAATGGACAATTGATTTCAATTTTACAAGGGGGATGATTTTTTTCTTTTTTTTCTTTTTTTAACCAAGGGTATGACTCCCCCTGTAGTGCCTCACAAATCAAGTCCAGTTTGTAGGTAGGCTCACTGGTTCTCACCACCATTTCTCCTTTCAGCGTAATTACAGCACAAAGAATTTCAGGCATTAAGTCTACATCTGTACGTCCCTTCAGTATTCATTTAGAAGGGCCCTTTGAAGTAAATGCTTTTCATCATGTGGGTTTGGAATGACCCTACAAATGGCTATTGTGAGCATTTTCATCTTCCAAGTCCCTTCCATAAGGTGTACAATGACACCAGGTAACAGTGTCTTTTATTTTGACTGACTCATCACCTTTGTCTTATGATGAAATATTTTTAGCCTAACGGGAGTGGTCTGTTCCAAGATGACCCACTCCTTCACACTGACCAGATCTCAACCCAATTCAACACCTATGGGAGTTTATGGAGTGAGCTCTCCACCACCATCAAAACACCAACTGAGGGAATATCTTCTGGAAGAATGGTGTTCATGGCTCCAGTACAGTTCCAGAGACTTGTAGATCCTGTGCTATGGTGCATTGAAGCTGTCCTAGTGGCTTGTGGTGTCTCAACACCTTACTAACTCTACGACTATGTCGGTTTTTCCTTTAATTTGTTGGCCATTTGTGTGTTAGCATATGAATAAGAAATATACTACAGTTCAATTTTATACAAGGGTTTCAAAAACACCTTGGGTAAACATCAAGAGATTTCTGAAGAGATTCATTCCTAGTTAGTCAATACTTGATAGTGTAATCAGAACTTTAGACTTTAATGTGGACTACTAATGCATTTCATATCTGCATACTTAACTGCATACCCTGTAACACATGTTAAATCTAATGTCTTATGCTATATTTCTTTGCTTTCTTGTTAAGGTTTGTTTCATTTCATTTGAGTCTAAATGAATGAAAATATGCTTCATCTTTCTTTGGAATACAAAATGAAACTAATTTCCAGTTCAAGAAAATCATTTATTAAAGTAGGACAGCTTACTTATAGTAACTTATAAAGCTGCAAGTTGTGAAATAATTGAAATGTTTTGTCATTATTTTGACTTACATACTGTCTAGGAATCAGTATGCAAAATAAGAACTATTATTACTATAAGCTAATATTCAATAAATTTGTTTTAAAACAAATTATTAATAAGAGTTATTACGTTTCAATTCATGGCTTCCATAAACTATTTTTAATTTTTATTTTATTTTATTTTATTTTATATCTAATTTTAATTTTTAATTTTTTTTTTTTTTTACCTCTGACTACAAGTCAAAAATAATGACAATATCTTAAAATAAAAAGTTATTAAATCAAATAATGACATACAGTAGCTCTTCAATGTTTTTCTTCACAGCTGCAGTTCAGGGCTTCTGTACATTATTTATTTATTTATTTATTTATTTATTTATTTACCATTAAGTGTATTTACTACTTCATAATGCTGCTTATGGGAATTCACCATTGGACATGTCTTAATGCACTTTTTACTTTTATTTCATAGCTTATGCAATATCCATAGAGTTGCATTTCTCATTCGTTATAAGTGAGGTATGGAAAGTGAGCTGTAAGAATTCTCCTCATGAAATTCTGCAATTTAATACAAAACTACTGGGACAGAAAACAAACTTCCTGATACAATACTTTTACCTGGATAATATGATATTAGGATAGTATGGCTTTTGCCCCAGGCTCATTCTTTTCACTCATTTTAATGGAGAAGCTGATAATTCATTGTAGGACGGTGTGGTTTCTGTTACACCAAACAAATGCAGGGGGCCTCCTGATATAATGTACATGATAAATGAAACAGTATTAAAATATTAGCTCTGTTAGCATTCTGTAAAAGATCACCCCTTTAAAAAAAAATGGGTGTGGTTGCTAATTTAACCCGGGTTTGTGGCTCACTATAACAGGTTTTGTTTGTCCAATTTAACAGCAGCATCCTTATTGGATTAAATGTAATAATGGAATGCTTAGCACAAAAAAGGGGCATAGTTATGTATTAAAGCTTTCTGCTGGGCAGTAAAGTGTTTTCCCAGTGGGAGTGTGCTATAAAGACATTATCTGCATTGATTCTATAATTACAAACTTAAATTACAAATGTAGTACAGTCATATCATGTTGGATGGCAAGGATGACAAAAGGGGATTGGAAAAGCAACATAAAAAAGGTTTATAAATGAAAAAGTAACCACTATTACCAAATTATTGTAACTGGAAACTAGGCATTAGGTTTAACAACTAATGTTCATTGAGACCTTTACAACAATGATTTAAGATGCTGGTGCTTCTGAAAGTTCTCCAAGACCAAACATGTTGACCTGATGGTATTTCCCCTGCTGGCATTACCTGCCTTTCTCCTCTGGTCACACATCTGTGAGCTCAGACAAAACATCCAGAGCAAACAGCTTAAAAAAGCCCTGTTCATACCTGACATACCTCTCTGTTCCCATGTTAGTGTGCAAGTGGCTGAAATTTCCTCAACAAGATCTGGGTCACTAAGGGTCACCTAGAGGGCTACTGCAATTCAACAAGCTTTAGTTCTTCATTCATCACCTGGCTTAAAGCTGTGTTTGCTTTTTAGTGCAGTGGAAACCTCCTAAATGCTACTCGAGCAAGAGATCAGTGAGAGTTCTGCGAAAGATAATGAGTACATGCGGCTTTAATGAACGCCTTTCATCTATAGTTATACAGTACAAAAATGGTTACTGAATAGAACAAGATGGCTGAGATGAAAATTTGTAATTAGAGGTAGCTGCAAGTATCAAAATACATTAATATGTTAAAAGTTAAAAAAAGTGCCCACACTTAAATCCATTCAGGTATTTAAAAATAAAAAGTGAACTATTTTGCCTAAATCACAAGTCATTTTTTCTTTCCTTTTCAATTTCAATTCAATCAAGTTTTACCTGCATAGAGCTCTTAACAAAAGATATTGTCATAAAGCTGCTTTACAGAAATCCAGATGTGGATTTAGATTTAGATCCCTAAAGAGCAAGCCTGAGGTGACAGTGGTGAGGAAAATCTTCCTGAGATGACATGAGGAAGAAATCTTGAGAGGAACCAGACTCAAAAAAGGGACCCATCCACTTCTGGGTGATGCCAGATAATGGGATTATAAATCATTATTCTTCCACAGTAGAATACTGTAAAGTCAAACAGTACTAAGTATGTTGAATGGATGTTCATTACAAACTAGGGGTGTAACGATCGGAAAATCTGGATTGATGCATTGATTTAAGAGGCAACGATTGCAACGAATCGAGGTATTTATCATAAATTGATTATCATTGATTATAAATTGATTATTAATTATTATCAGTATTGAAGGACAGACATCTGATGTGTAAAAAAAGCGTTCATATTTGTAAACTGATGTGCAAATAGGCTAGCGAGGTGAGAAAATCTGATACTTAAAAAAGTCCTTCTCTACATAATGATCATTTGGAATTGAACTGCAGGTCTACCCCAGATTCTAAACAAAGTTGGCCACATATTGATCGGAGGCTACCAAATCATAGCAGATACATCAGTATTGTCAAATATTGAATCGTTGCCTTAATCTCATTGTACCGTATTGTACGATAACAGATTCCATTGTATCATCATATATTAAATCATTCCCTTATGAATATAAATAGGAGTTGGGTTAGTGGTGTTAGCGTTTGTACCCTCTCTTATAATTTTATTAGATTGTCCTCAAGTCCAATCCAGCTTCATTTGTTTGAACTGGTTCACATTTGTACCCATCAGAGTCATTTTAATGTATGAAGAGCAAGTGAGACTAATAGGCAGTCTCTGCGCAAAGGCGACTGCGGTATCCATATGAACAAATTGGTATTGGTAAATTGTAAGGAATAAAGCAATTCGGGGGCATTCCGTTATAAGGAAATAATCAGTGATGTGGTGGAGTGGTGTGAGCCAATGCCACCTGGAGTTATTGTTATCACTCAGAGTTTTTTTCCCCCAATCATTACATCTCAAAGTGTTTTATTCCTCTTATAGTATAGCAATGACATATTTTGTATTAATGACTAAGAATTCAACAACGCTATGGAATAACTTAGATTTGACTGTTTGAATTGGTAGCTGGGCAAAAGAAGAAGTAGTTGCTCTTTGCATACAGATTAAATATCATGGAAATCTAATTAAATATGAGCACTAATGTAACTAATTCGCTGTTATACTTAGGTAAAGTATATATTCTTTAAGATGATACTTTTGAAGTACAATTACTTAAATATTTTCCACCACTGTTGTTATTGCTCAATGCTCTACTGTAGTAGGACTCCAAAATTCTGTCCAGGAATTTACTGCATATGATACGGTTTATATTCCAGATTCATAGTAGTGTTTCAAGAGGAGTTGCAATCCCACATGCCTGAAGAGATAGCATTTCAAGTGCTTTTCTTATCGCAGGGTCTGTGTTTCGAGCTGTTGGAGAGTTCAGAGGTGGAGCAGCTGGTTAATAGAGGGCCCATAAAGCCACTCTGTCTCCAGTGAGCTGAGCAGTCACTCGCATCTGGCCTTCCAGGGAAGAACTCTGCAGATGCCCCTTTTTTGTGGTAGCCTACGTGAGATTCATCCATAAAAGAATAAGTCTATGCTCACTAAATGCGCATACACGTTTGCCTTGTGATGCTGACTGGTGTTGATCATAAACCAAACTGTGTGAGTGAATCATCCTTGGCAAGTGACGCCGTGCTTTAATTTTGACTGGGCCTGCATTTGTTATGACTTGTGATTTGTCAGTAAGAAAACCACTGATTTTGAAATATGTAGAGTGCAAATTACTCAGAAAACAAGTGGCATAGTGACTCAGTAACTCGGGGAAGATCCTTTGAAGTGTGTAATTCCAGAAGAATTCGTAGTTTCCATTACCTCAGGCATAATAGCATGATAAACTAATAAATTAATGTAATGTAATATAATTCAGGATCCATGAAGCTCTAAGTTATCAGAGCAAATGGATTTCTGATTGAAAACATTTCACCAGTGAAGGTCTTTAAAGTAGCTGCCAACTGCAGAAACCTGGGTGTTTTTATGGCACAGGACCAGTTTCATTAAGTATTGGATATTTATTTTGGCAGAAATCATTTCCAAGGTTCACTGAAGTCTTCCAACGGCTTTAGAGATCTGTATTCCAAGCTTTCAATGATGTTTGGAAAAAAGGATAACATTACTTTTACGGGTAGCTACTCAAAAAGTAAACACACAGTCGACCAGAATTATTGGCACCTTTCAGATTACAAGATGGCGGCACAGATACACACAGCAGCCCACCAAGCTGTGCTACGTTTTTGTCGTTTTCTGTTTTGTTCATCATCTTGCTTGAGAATACTGAAGCTAGTTTTATTACCTTTGATCAATAATCACTTTGCATTTATATGTTTTTCTTTGTTTACGCTTGTGTGTTTTTTTTTTTTTTTAAGTGTGTAATATAGCACTAAAGGGCTCACTACTTCATTTTGTTGTGCACTATGCATAATGACAATAAAGCTGACTTTCAGTCTGAGTTTGAAAGAATAAGTAAATACTGTATAATTGTATAAAAAGAAATACACTGACTTAAATTTTCTACTCAAACAACCTCACCTGTCCTCTAAAAAAATTCTCAAAAAAAAAAAAAAGTGTATTTTCTCTGAAAAACATATGCTTACACCTCTGAATATTGAAAATAATCATTTTAAAATGGTCATCCTTGGAAAAAAAGTAACTTCATTCATCCTAAGTAATTGTTTTATCCTGGTCAGGGTCATGGTGGATTCGGAGTATTAATAAGATGTTGATACTTAACTATTACTTAATTATTATTATCGGCCATTCATATGTATCTCAGAGGCTGTGAATGTGTAATATGTGCTTAATTATTTCCAAAAGCACTGGAAAGGGAGGCTGCCAAGAGACCAATGGCATCATTAAAGGAGCTGCAGGAATATCTGACAAGTACTGATTACTCTCTGCATGTGACAACAATCTCTCATATTCGTCACGTCTGGGCGATGGGGTAGAGTGGCTAGACGGAAGCCCTTTCTCACAAAAAAAACATACATGCCCAACTAAATCACCCCAAACCATGTTGTGGTCTGATGAGACAAATTCCAAAAGGTATGTTTGGTGCAAAAAAAAAGCACCAAAAGAACACCATACCCACGATGAAGCATGGTGGTGGCAGCATCATGCTTTAGGGATGCTTTTCTTCAGCCAGAACTTGGGCTTTTATCAAGGTGGAGGGAATCATGAATAGCTACAAATACCATTCGAATTTAGTGCAAAACCTTCAGGTGTCTGCTAGTAAGCTGAAGATGAAAAGGAATTTCATCTTTCAGCACGACAATGACCCAAAGCATACATCCAGATCAACAAAGGAATGGCTTAACCAAAAGAAGATCAGTGTTTTTGAATGACCTAACCAGAGCCCAGACCTGAATCCAACTAAAAATCAGTGGGGTGACCTGAAGCGGGCTGTTCACAGGAGATGCCCTCACAATTTGAAGGATCTAGAGTGTTTTTGCAAGAAAGAGTGAGAAAATATTGCCAAGTCAAGATGTGCCATGCTGATAGACTCTTACCCAAAAAAGACTGAGCGGTGTAAGAAAATGAAAAGGTGCTTCAACAAAGTATTAGTTTAGGGGTGTGCACACTTACGCAACTAGGTTATTGTAAGGTGTTTTTCATGTTATTTGTACACTTTGCAATTGCACATTAAAGTCGAGAAAAGATCTGACATGATTTATCTTAGTGTCATTCTTTTACTTCACAAAAAACCTGCCATTTTAACAGAGGTGTGTAGACTTTTTATAACCATTCTAAGTATTGATATATACTTATTTGTGGACATTATAGTAAAGGGTTACAAAATATTTTGTCTGATCTGCAGCCTGTATTGAATTACTTGCTGACATAAACTCTAGTGAATCCTGTACCCAAACAGGTAATGTGAATACTGACTCTATTCATACTAACCCCTTGATGGCCTATTGTAATCTGTTAGGTGAACTGTTTTACAATACCACACCTCTCCTGCTGTGCATTAATGATTCTCAGAGCAAGGGGGCTTCCCTCAAGCCTGTACATGAACAGGATCAAAGTCCACATTGGCTTTGCAGTGACTACAAATTAACTGAGAGCAGTCACAAATTCATAAACAGTCACAAAATCGAAGGATAAGTTACCAACAACAAACAAGAAAACGATGGCACCAAGCTTTTGTACCTTTTCTTACATTCCGACTCCTACTTGTTTTGTGAGAAACCATGTCGAATGAGCTCTTAGCGACCATGCTCTAATGAGATGGAGACTTGCTTTAATTCCAACAGACACTCCATCGAGCCCCTTGTCTCTCAGGACTTTCGCATCCCGTGCAGGGAATGTGTCCCCGAGGCTCAGCAGCCCCCATTGCAGCCACTGATTTGGGTGAAGTGCACTTGAGTGGGTCAGAACACTGCCATGGCTGATTGGCACCCTGCAGGACTGTGGACGTTTTGGTGAGTTTTTAATGAAAATCTGTCCCAAGGCCCTGCCTTCATTAGTGACCGAGCAGCCAAGCTTGTGAACAACGAGACACAGCAACACAAAGTGACACATTCCAGGGATTAGCAGAGGGTGAAAGATTACGCTACAAGGAAAAAGGCGATATTACCAAGGGGAGTCAAGTTACACTGAGAATAACAACTTGAAATAGTGCCAAACATGGCCATAGCTGTTCAGATAAACTTTTAAACTAATCATTTGAATATTCGTGCATTTCTGGTTTGAGATTGCGTCTGTCTTTAGTGAACCTTTATTTTTTTTCAATCCCCATTTTAAAAAATGTCTGAGGAACTGAAAGAAGACTCTTTTTTATTAAAAATGTAGTTAGCTAAGCTGTACTTTAGCTACATTTAGCTAGCAACACTACATGCTAAATAGCAAGAGCATTTAATCTACTTACTACTTACTTCTGTTTACTACAATACAACAAGAATTTAGTCTGTTGTCCCTTAGGACTAATTCTGCATAACTGCTATGGAGCTATTTTCATAAGAAACAGCTCATTTGTGTTGATTTAGCATCAGAGTTTGCGGTTTTGATGAGGAAAAAATTGGGTGGCTAACACCAAAATATGTCCATTTTGAGGTTTTTGTTTTTTTCTCAGCTCTAGCATAAGAGCAGACATGTTAGTAGCTATTAACCTTGTGCTTAGCCAACTTACATTAAGTATCTTGCATAATTTGGTTTATGAACATATATTATAAATAATTTGTGTATACAAATTATTAAAGAGTACAAAATCAATGATTTCATATATAAAATGATATTTTGTGCTTGAGCGAGTGTATATTTGAGGTAATTTGTGCATACAGTCTACAGATTTTCTTTGTTAGGTAAATGTCGTAGAGTTTCAGTAACCCAGTGTATTCCTGCAAGCCCACTAGAGAAGATCTGCTGGAATGTGAAGGGTCCTTTCTGACAAATTCCTCAATGGCTGATTTAAAGAGTCTGTCTCCTGGCAGTAACAAGGTAGTATACTCTCTTTTCCAGTTCTGCACCTAATTGCAGTCTCTGCACACAGACTTAGTTGCCACTGTATCAGGTGTATATAGCTTGTATTTGGTCTTTTTTTATCAGCTGCACCTATCATACAGGCCTCTTTGTGCATATACAATTGCAGCTGCTTTCTACTCTGCTTTCTACAATCTACTCCAGCTATCAGTGGACAGCCACCACTAGAGGAACAATGCTGATCACATATTATTTGGGTGGTGGACTATTCTCTATATAGCAGTGACACTGACATCGTAACAGAAGTTAACTCTCATATAGTCTCAAAAGTCATACACTGTGTGTGTATGTATGTGTATATATGTATACCCATTTATTTGAGAGTTGTTATGTGTAAAGATATCACTGTCAACACTTAAGTATATTTCTTTAAATGAGACATAGTTAAAGAATATGATTTTTGGCTTACTGCCTACACCAATTTTGATGATTTCTTGATTCGGATTGGTCAGAAGGTTTTCCTATAACAACAGCTCGAACATTACTGCTGGCTGTAATTCAGATCGCAGGTTTATATTAATGTGCTTATTATTGTTTCTATATCAACAGCTCATTCACAGGGATTTAATAAAAAATGGGATAGAAATATGTTGTTTTTTTAACAAAGAAAATGTGTAATCATGGATACGTTGAAGCTTTTTGTAAGGAGGTGTTTATTTAACATTTATGGGAGGACTCTTGGGTGTCAGTGCTTTGTAACAGTCAGGGACTTTTCCATTATGGGAGAGTCCTCAGGACGGAGGACTTCCTGATTTCCTGATTTTGTTTATTCCTTACTTAATACAATACAGGATGGACGAGTTACATAGACCTAAGAATAGTGACCCTATCAGATAAGTATTACTATTCTCACATAAAGTGACAGTTAACATACTGAAAAAAATTCTTTATCTTCTGTTATATAACCTACAATGCTTATTACATCGCTTTATTTTCTTTATTCGTTGATAATTAGTGTAACGTCAACTGTCTTTACTTTAAGGATTAAGTAATCCTTAATCAAGTAAGTTATTTGTCAGTAACGAACTGTACGTTTCGCAGAACATAAGACAGCTAAACAATATTTCCTAAACACACAAAGAGTTTTTATTCTTTTCTTAACTGGAAATCCTACTAAATGTCAAAGACACATTTGTAAAGGCAAAAGCAGCCATAAAAAGCAATCAGTACCCCTGAACCTTTCAAAGCACTGTATTGTGAAACATCCTGCTATAACTCATTTTATGCCAAACACACCCTTTATATTCGGCTGCACACACAGAACCCTCCTCTGGCACAAAGACCTGTGTCACACTACCTGACTTCCTCCTGTTACCACATAGTTTTCATTCAGTTCTCCTGTAAGGTGAGAATGTGATGTATAAGCTATCCGGTTTATTCTTGAGGACAGCTTTTCTCTTCCACCTTGTCTGTTTAAAATATGTCGGGTATGCTGTGTACACTCTGTGGACTAATCAAGTATTTTTTTTTTTCATGTACAGTACACATACCCTTGTAGTTTGCTAATAATGAAGTGGCAATCGTTCAAAGAAATTTGTGACCAATACTGTGTGTAGTTTAAAAGCCTTTCAGGTTTTCACTTTATTATCTAGGGTTTTTTCAATTAAGTGGGATTTATTCTAATGAATGCTTTCACATTAAATAAAAATATTAAATAGACCTACATGTGCATTTCCTAATACTATGCCTACAAGGAGCCTAAAGGGTTAGAAAAAAGAAGGATTTCAGGCTTAAAAAAAGATGCACTGAAAACATTTTTTTCCCCCTAAAAACTTCAAAAACGGTTTCAGGACTCAAAAAACAAGCAAGCAAGCAAGAAAGAAAAGCATGGACTTCTAGGAGTGAGCTTAGGTGAAGCTGCTGTAGCACTCATTATGACATCATCGTCTGGCAGTTGGAAATACAGAAATTCAGGAAAGAAAGAAAGAAAGAAGGAAAGAAGGAACGGTAGTGTGCAGTTCTACAGAGTTCAAGTTCATGTGAAGCTTCTGACTGGTCAGCTGATGTAACGCTCATTATGATGTCATCTGGCAGATGGAAATACAAATTTTCAGGAAAGAAAGAAAGAAAGAAAGAAAGAAAGAGAATAGGTTACACTTCTAGGTGTAAACTTGGGTGAAATTCCTGATTGGTCAGCTGATGTAACGCTCATTATGATGTCATCTGGCAGATGGAAATACAAATTTTCAGGAAAGAAAGAAAGAAAGAAAGAAAGAGAATAGGTTGCACTTCTAGGTGTAAACTTGGGTGAAATTCCTGATTGGTCAGCTTCTGTAACATTCATTATGACATCATCAGCAGGTTGTTGGTAATTCGAATTTCCTGAACTTCACTCAATGTATTTCATTGTGTTTTATTCTGAAAAGTCTAAAAGTCTACCAAGAACTCTAAAATGCATAACACACCACTCACTGAAATTATGTGCCAAATGCAGGTTGTAAATGAAGCGAATCAGGTTCTATTAGAAACGTTTTGGAAAAGTAAAGGTTATTCTTCATCCTTTTTTTTTTTAATCAGCACTCTTCTGAAAACTGGAACCAGTGTCAGTTCATTTCTCGAAAGAGTGAGACTTCTAACTTGCACTATTTTTAATATCTTTATTTATTTATTTATTTATTTTTAAATTGTTCATTAAACTAGGTTCATTCAACTCAGGGTCCTAGGATTTACTCTCAGAGCGCATGAGCATGATCATATCATTTCAGGAGATCTCTGACGAGAGCGCTGCATTGTAAAAGTCTAATATTATGTCTAGCAATAGATTGGTTTGCTTTGCTGGTTCTGAATTAGTCAGTGTGGATGTTCTGTGTGACTCATGTGTTTGGCCTTGTCATTCTGAGCTCCTCCATGGCCCACCTCATTCAGATGTATATTTGTTTGGCCCTGCGCTCCTTCTGTTACTAGGCCAGAGGGAAAAAAAACTCACTTTTTGTGTTTGTTTCCCCTAAAAGGAGCTGTGACTTGTTCAATCAAAGGATGAAACACACAGCACCTCACCAATACCCGGCAATCACAGTCTTACTGAGCTCCATACATGAGCCAGTAGCAAACTTCTTTATTTGTTTGCCTTTTTATTTTATTTTATCAGAAATGAATAAAGCTCTTTCCTGCCATTACTATGGATATAATCAGGGTTTTCACAAAACCCTTGCAGTTGTTTGGCCATTGTAGAACAAAGAAAGCTTAGGTCATAGCTAAGAATCTACTAAACGAATAATCAGTCATCTGTTCTTTTCATTTTTTAAAATCGTATACTGCGTTAAAGACTTTAAGTACAGTGAAGGTAATCGTGAAGGCAGCACCATAAGTCAAATTATGTTATGTAATTCACTGTGATGCATGTGTGAGTATAGCCACACATATACCATCTGTGTGATAAATGGTGCAGAGAGATAATGGGGCCTTTGGGATCTAAGGTTTTGTGTTTGCTCTGTTTAATGGAAGTCTGGACATTGTTCCTGGGGGTCTGCATTGGGCTGTAATGCAGAAAGGAGCACAAAAAAGGTCCACACTTACACAGTTTCTTTTACCTTTAGGTCTGAGCTGTATCCTTTGCGTTTTGTGCTGTCTGTTCTTTTACCACTGTGAAATGACTGTTAACTCCTAGAGCACCCTTTTATCTAGTTTTCTAGATAATAAAGAGAATAATGTAGGGAGTAATGGCTATTTCTGGGAAATATACACTATTTTCTTTTCCTGTGTTAACTGGCAGAGAATAATGTAGGTAATAATGGTTGTTTCTAGGAAATATGGATGTGCTAATCTTTTTCCTGTAATAGGAGGATGAGAATAATGTAAAAGAATGGCCCTTTGCCCTTTTCTCTGTCATTCTTTAATTCAGAAACAGTGTCCAGACCTCCCTCAAATGATTAAATCATGTCAAGCATGAATGCATGGATTCTGTAGACCTCTTTATCTCACTGTGCTTTTTTCATTTACAGTATATAGTACATGCATATACACATACATCATGGTAAATTAGTGTGTTCTGTAGACTGGTGTGTGTGTAGTCTAAATATTATTTGATAAGATTTTGAAATGCTGCTTTTCTGATTAATTAGGAAAGAACACAACAGCAGCTAAAGGTCTGGTTATTCTTTTGTGTTTGACTGGATTCCTTTCACCAGTGGAGATGTTTATTGTATATCGTGTGTGTGTGTGTGTGTGTGTGTGTGTGTGTGTGTGTGTGTGTGTGTGTGTGTGTGTGTGTAGCAGCAGAGCAGTGCATAACATTAAATGCATAAAATCATGCAGATACAGGTCAAGAGCTAATGTTCACATCAAGCATCAGAAATGGAGAAAAAGTGTGATCCCTGTGACGTTAACGGTGGCATGGATGTTGGTGTCAGATGGGCTGGATTGAGTATTAGATTAACTGCTGATCTCCTGGGATTTTTAAACTCAACAGTGTCTAGAGTTTATACAGCTCATCTGGTACCAACAACCATGCCACGGTTAAAGTCACAGAGATCACTTTTTTTTTTCTTCTTCATTCTGATGTTTGATGTGAAGATTAACTTCAGCTCTTGACCTGCATCTGCATGCTTTTTTTGCATTGCACTGCTGCCAAACGATTGGCTGATTAAATAACATGAGCAGGTATGAATGAGCAGGTGTACAAGTGCTACTAATAAAGTGGACAGTGAGTGTATATGGAGATACTCTGCACAGGAGGAGTGGGAATGAGAAACAATGGAGAAATCTTAATCCTAATGACTGTTACTATACAATATACAGAGACTCTGATGATCTTATACAATAAGGTCATTCCACTGTTCACCAGAATCTAGTATCACTGCCTTAACTGTGTATTATATGCCATAGTATAACACCGTATTAAATATAGACTACTTGGTAATAAGGACTGACCACAGGGGTTCCTCTGGAAGGGGAAGATAATTCCCAAGGCCCAGAGTACACAGGAAAAATGCATTAACCTGTCAAGGATATGTACTGGCAGGGGTATGTATTTATGTGCCAAAAATATGTACTTGTGCCCCTACCTGACAGAGCAGAAATCCTTAAATAAGGCTTTTCCAAATTTCCCCAAGCTATTTCCTAACTACTCGGTGTGTTATTTATTGCCTTGATTGAGTATAGAAATTGCAGTTCAGGGACCTAATCAGGGATCATTGGACAGTAAGGCATCTTTCTATTTGGCATGTTGCTCTGCTGCCCCCATGTGGTGGTATATTGAACATTCATCAATTTGTAAGAAATACTGTCAATTATTGTATGTTAGTATTATAGAATGCAGTTCATTCATTCAGTCATCCTACCCCAGTGAGTCTACCCTAGGAACACTGGGTGTGAGGATGGAATACACCCTGGTTGGGGTGCCAGTCCAGCACAGGGCACCATGCACACACATTCAAGTATCCATTCACTCCTAGGGGCAATTTAGCATAACCATCCACCTACTGGCAGGTTTTTAGGAGGTAGGAGAAAATCAGGGAACCTGGAGGAAACCCATGGGGACATGGGGAAAGATGTGAAACTGTACACAGACAGTAGCCCAAACTCAGGTTTAACCCAGGGACATAAAATATATCAAATTATGAAGTGAAGTGAAGTGTGGCCAAGTACGGTGACCCATACTCAGAATTTGTGCTCTGCATTTAACCCATCCAAGTGCACACACACAGTAGTGAACACACACCCGGAGCAGTGAGCAGCCTTTTTTGCTGCGGCGCCCGGGGAGCAGTTGGGGGATTGGTGCCTTGCTCAAGGGTCTCACCTCAGTCGTGGTACTGAGGTGGAAGAGAGCACTGGTCATTCACTCTCCCCACCTACAATCCCTGCTGGCCCGAGACTCAAACCCGGGACCTTCAGGTTCACCTTCGGGTTATAAGTCCGACTCTCTAACCATTAGGCCACGACTGCCCCCAAATTATATCAAAGAACCAAAATGTTACAGCTAACCCCATGGGTATCATAATGCATTTATCATGCAGTAAAGAACTCTTATGTAGTTGTACAGTTTTTGCACCAGATGGATCGCTTTCTTTGCTAAAACCTATTCTTACATGGGTGCATAAATATTGGGCACCAGATGACACAAATAGACCTTTCCTTTGAATAATACGTGAAGTATTTTTCAACAAGGAAACCATTTTTCGAGCAAGTGCGATCTCTTTTATGTATTATTAAATATCTGAAATAGTTGTATAGGTAACACTGTTACCACCATAACTAACCCCGCTACCAACCATCTTGAAATCTGATATGCTAGTTAATCAGCTTAGCTTTGTCAACTATCAACAAGAGGTCCTCACTGCAGCCTATAGCGCGATGACGTATTGGATTAGATCCACTATGTACTGGATGTTATAACACGCATGTGCCGTGTTAGGTTTCGATAACGTCATGAACGTTTAATCACGCATGCGCTTGATCGACGGCAGAGACAGTATGCCAGTAAGTAATTCATCTAGGGTTAGGATTAGGATTAGGGTTACAACATCCAGTACGTAGTGGATCTAATCCAATACGTTATTGCGCTACAGGCTGCAGTGAGGACACTCACTATCAATCATGGTAACTGGTATAGTCAACTAGACAGTGATCAGATTTCATTTGCATACAAAATGAATACATTTCAAACTTCAACTCAGTTCTCCAGATGAGGAAATTTACTGTCACACCTCAAAATCTGAGCATAAATACTACAGAGCTGTGATTAAGTTGCTGTTCTTTTGCAGGCAGGCAGGGGGTGCTACTGAGCATGTGCAGAGTGAGTGTCACAGCTGGAGATTGTCGCTGATTGGAGCAACTGATACACTGTTACAACTGACCCCACTCTCCCCTAGGAACTGTGGAGCAGCTATGACGCAAACACAGTTCACTTTTCACCAGTGAACAGTAATTAGGTGGTGTTTTTGCATCTACGCCATATCACTGACTCCACTCATTGTTGTGAACTTTAACCGCTCTTTATTTAAGGTTTCTTTAAACCTTTTTTTTTTTCCTCCTTAATCAACATTTTACCTAAACGCTTTCACTTTCCACTGTTCAGCTCTCGCGCCTGTTTGTATTTATGTTTTGACTCGGTAACGATGAGAGCCACGAAAACACATTGGACGCGTCCCTGATCCTCGCGACGCCATTGGCTGCCGCGCACATAACCCTCTCTCTGATTGGTCAGTCAAGCCAAGGCTCGCTCTGTGCTGGCACCGGATTGGTCCGTAAGTAGGTTAGTGGCGCGCTGGTTATTCAAGGCGAATGAGGAAAAGTAGGTCAGTGTAAATATGTCCTGTCCTCCGCCGTCCATGTTACAGTGACTGTACATTCTGCCTTCTTCATGTGAGTACGACTTAAAAAACAACAATAACAACAACAACATCGCAACAGTTTTAGCTGTAAATATACACTGATGCTTTTTAGCCATTTGTCTTCGTTTGGTTATGATAAGAAGCTGTAGACTCGACTTTTGAGTAATGTCATGTGTGTAACTTTTCAATCCCGAACAGGTGTGATTGGGATTTAATACAGAGTAATAGCTGTAATGGATAAACAGGGGAATAATTAATCACGTCTTGTCAGCTATGCATCCTAATGCGCAGTGTTTTTTTTTTTTTTTTTTTGAGTTATGCGCATTTTGGACGGAGCCACTGCCAGTCAGTGACCGTTCACACTATTTATGTGCTGTATCCAGCATTTTAGATCCTCCAGGAATTAAAACGACAATTGTTCCTGTCCTGTTGTCAATCCCTTGTTGTTGTTGTTGTTTTTGTTTTGTTTTTATATATAAACACAGATAAACAATGCGACCCATGCATATGCTGTTCATGATGATATTCCTGGCACGTGCTGATGCAGCAGGGTAACAAAGTAGCTCCTGTTTTCATTCATACAGGTTGCCAGATCTGTGTAATGATAATGATCAACTATGCAAAAAAATCCATCCAAAGCCCTAAAATAGATCACCACTAGAAAAGTGGGTGTGGTGATGCGTCCTAGTGGTGGTGGGCAATATGGCAAAAAGATCTCATTACGATCCTTATGCATGATATTACTGTATCAAGGTATTTCGTTTTTCTGAAGCTAAATGGGGACATGGTAGTGGTGCGGTGCTACTTCACAGCTCCAGCGGTGCGCTTCTGAGCTCGGGGTTGTTGTCTGGGTGGAGTTTGTTCTTCCCAAGTCTGTGACGGTTTCCTCCAGGTTCTCCGGTTACCTCCTGAAAGCATGGAAGTGGGTGGATTGACCATTTGTGTGTGTGTGTGTGTGTGTGTGGTGCCCTGCGGAGGACTGGAGTTCCATCCGTCCAGGGTGTATTCCCACCACATGTTCCACCAGAGGCGGTGTATGATGTCATCTGGATAACATCTGCAAATAATGTGGAATGACGAACATGACTACGCTACGACCGCCCTGAAAAGAGCTCAAAGATAACCACAGCACTCCCACGACTAGGAGGGGCGATGTTAACCCTAAGCAAAATTTGAAAATGTAAATGTACAGGGTTATATTTGGATGGATTTGTTTCTAACCAACAGAGTTTATGTGTTGGAAACAGCAATATCTCATAATGCTATATAAAGAAGTCATAATTTTGGCATATTGAGGGATGATTTTAGTTTAACATACACAATGTAAATGATTTTGAAACATAAATCAGTGGGTTTTATTGCCCCATCATTACGTAACTGTACATAGAATTAGTTTGAGTCGCTTTCACTGATATAGGCCTCATTTAAACAGTATGTTACTGTGCTTTTCGGTGATCCATTCTGGTGATCTGATCAGCCAGACCACATCAGGGTGAAGCTTGACTTGCATTGTGAATGGACTATGATTAAAACATGCAATTGATCCCATTTGAAAATAAGTATACACATCTACCAGCAAACTTGGTGCTAGGATTGAGAGGATTGAGTGAAGTATCTGCTCAGCAATGTGTTCTTGAGGACAGAAGGCTCAGCTTGTGTTATTCGTCCATGTGAGTGGACGTCTTAGCTGTTTACCAACTGCTTTGGGACGAGTCCATAGAAACAGACTGCAGAATAACAGGAGAAGATTTCTCTTTGGAAAACTGGTTAGATGCAATGAGTCAGGCGGAACATTCAGTCAGTGCATTTGTAAAGCAACTGAATTGTGAGAAAGCTGTTCCTTTCTAAATCACATAATCTATCTTTCCTATCTATTTTTCCTGCCACACCATCCCCTGTTACACACATACACGTTGGCGTAAACGTATGCGGATTCGCAGATATAGAAGTGACTGCTCTCAGCCTTCATCTGAGTGCTCCATCTGTACATCTGTTATTCATCCTGTCTTACTCATCGCTCTCCGTTACTCATCCGTCACGTCGTAGTCATCACACTGCTGCTGCTCCTAAACTGCGCTGCAGTTTAAATATTATCACTGGTATTACCATTTATTTCCTTTATTTATCTTGTATACTGTGCTCTCCCCATATTACTGATTAGTGTCGTATTAAAAATGACCGTAAATAAAGAAGTCAGCTTCAGCAGGCTCCCTGACCTTGTGTTTTTCCCTCTTATCTGTAGGTTTTGTGCCTGGCTGCGTGTGTTGAGAGGTCAGAGGCGGTGCTGAGGACTGGAACCTGGGTAATGTAACTTTGGCAAGGAATACACACCCATTTTACCCATTTTAACTCAGTTTGCTGACAACTTAACATTAAAGAAGTCACGTAGTTGTCAGTTTAATGCAAAAGCCAGTCTTAGACTGTTATTACAATCAAACTTTAAATATTTTCACATTAAATATGTCACGTTGTGGAAGATGAATGCAATAAAACCATGGAGGAATTCTATAACAGACTGAGCAATAGCGTGTTCTCAGATGAAGACAGAGCTGCGGTTAAAGGAAATCACTATGTTCAAGCCCTCGGTATAATAGTAGCAATGTTACGCCTAGAGAAAACATTTAAAAGGCAAAGAAGAGTTTGGAGCCGTTTGTGGCTGGATAAAACAACATCGAATGTCCATTCTTTAACGTGAACTTGAGTTAATAAGGATATTATTTTCATTTATTTCCAATCGCATGTGGGGTAGCTTTGAAACTCATTGTATAAGGGACCAGGCATGTAGGTTGCTAACATTATTAAGTTTTGTGTTGTCCTGTTCCATCATCCTTTTGGTGCCATTTAGACGAGCTGCGGTCACACTGCGATTTTAATAAAAAAAAAACATTTTGACTGGCATTAGCTGCAAGGGGACGAAATCGGCTGCCAGATGCTCCAATTTTCATCTGAATGGAAATTGTACAGTGTAAAGCTTCCTTTAAAGCTCCAGTGGTTCCAGCCTTGCATTCCTCACTCTTACAACTTCCTTCCCTAGTAGGTTCACTGTAGTTACTGAATAATACGCTGTAAGATAAGTTAGCGAATAATAAGGAGGCAACATTAAGGGCTGTGGTTGTCCTTTTTGGCGTGTGTCAGATTATTACTTGCTGTTGTTTTTCTGTAATTTCTGTAAAGCTGCTCTGAGACAATGTTAAAAGCGCTATACAAATAAAATTGAATCGAATTGAATTGAATTGTTGTGATACACTGCACTGAGCATGTGCTTGCATTTCCTTATTTTACATCACAAACTAATAAACTGGTGTTTGACCAGATGTGATATTCTGGTGCAAACAGAATAAAATGAAAACAGTAGGTTATCCTGCAAATAAACATGAGTTTGGTTTGTTTGTTTTATCTCAACACTAAAACGTTTGTCAGTAATATTCGAATAGAATCATTAACTGTATTAGTTATTATCTTTTTGGTTAATTAATACACATGGACTTGAATTACTTGGGAAAAAAACACATGGTGTAAAATTGAACCTTTTGGTAATAGTCAAGGGGTTTCCTTTTTTATTATTATTAATACGTTTAGCTTTATTAGCTTTATTTTATTAAAAACAATTTCATTAAAACTGCAAGAGTTTGATATTAAAAAAATCTTAGACTACATTATCGACTATGACAATGTTCAGTTGAAAAATTGTATTTAAAAGACGTTTATTTAAAACAGAGTATTATGGAGGTTAAGTTGCTTTACATGTCAGAGTATCACTAATGCACAGCCTCTGGACTGGTCACTCGTTCGCATGTGACAAGTGTATAAATGAACATGGCACAACAGAGAGTAACAGCTAGGTTAGGCTTTAGGTTTGTCTTTAAATGGGCTGTGTATTAACAGAATTACCCAGCTGACCTACATTCTCCCAGTTCTTGCTTTTCCTTTCTTCCATTTTTGGCTTATGTCCATCTGGATGGCTTTTATTTTCTCATTGCTAATGCAACCAGCCTTTTTTTTTTTTCGGTCATTGTGTTGTCCACTAGCAGGGCTGTAATGTTGGATAATTTGACTCACACATCATGTTCTCCCATATTCTTTTATTCACTAGAATAGGGCTGCTATGCTATTAAAAAAAAATCATTTTCAAAAGACTTCCTGTCACCTGACAGGCCACCAGAGCTTGTTCTAATATGATGAGAGTCTCAGAGCCTGAAGTCTCTCGGCTGATGTGATGAGTTTCTTATTGAACGGTTAATGATTAACAAATACTCAGAGGAGAATGCTAGTCCACTTGATTGTGCTCGAGAAAGATTGAGATCTGTGTAAAGTAAGTGCAGGATAAAGAGCAGATCTTCTCTGCAGAGGTCCTGCTACCGCACAGTATATAAGATACTAGAACCATCATTGGTCATTTCGTTGATGAGATCAGGTCAGATTTGTTTGAAGCAGTGCTATATCTGGTTCTAGCTGTCTGTTTGAGCGGAGTGTATTCTCCAAATGAGAGACCTGGACAGACTAAAGGACTAAAGCGCCGCTGCATGGCTAAGTAGGAAACGCAGTGGTAGGAAACCGTTAATCAAAGTGAAAATAGATCATGAAAGAAGTTTAAACTAAAAAGTCAACTCTTGGACCGTCTTGGACACTATTGAAGATCACATTTTAATTATAAAGATTATTTGTGAGTCATTCAGGGTGAAAACACTGAAGGCTCTTACGGGAATACCCAGCCTTCACGGGGCTTGTGGAGGAAGAAGGACAAACCACTTTCAAATGCTGATGTTTTTTTTTGTTTTTTTTACGTTGCCAAGGAGACACCCACCACAGTTCTCATCAGGTGGAAGGTTGTTATTTTGTAGCTCCTAACTATAAATAAGTAGTAGTTAAAGATATATAGATGGGTAACAAAGTAAATGAAAAAACAGTGGATCTGTTGTGACTTGAACTGCAAATCAGTACAAAGTTCTGCTGACCGATCATCTTTATCCTGAAACATTTCTATCCTGATAAGGATACCTGATAAGGATAACTTCCAGGATAACCCCACCCCCATCCACAGGCACGAGGACTCGTTGAATGGTTTGATGAGGATGAAAATAATAGAAATCATATGTTATGGCCTTCACATTCGCCAGATCTCAACCCAGTCGAACACTTATGAGAGATTTTTTGGAATGATTTGTTAAACAGCGTCTCCACCACTATCATCATCAAATACTGACTCATGGTGGCCCAAAACACATTAATAAAAAACTTTAGGTTGTTTTTTCCTTTAATTGCGGTCATTCCGCGGTCATTTCGCTTGTGGCAGTACAGTACCACGTGCCACCGTGTCCCCAGTGGAATACACAAACTAATGCTGTGTTCTAAGTACTAACACTAATGGTTTTCCTATTACAGATAGTGTTTGTATTTTAAAAACCTGTCCCAGTCATCTGGATTTTCTAGATAAGTATATACTTTTGAATGTACAGTGAGGGTTTTTGATTTGAGACGCAGATCATGACAGCAGTTACACCAATGGTAGAAAGTTTTTAAAGAGAAACAAAGCTCGTCCGTCTGTTTAACGTTACTGTGCACGAAATTGCTAGACATCACAGTTTGATTTGGAAACCAGATGGACAGACACTTTTTTTTTTCTGACACGCAGTTTAGTGGTCGTCGCCTTTAATCCTCCAGATGTATATAAGTTACGCAAGAGAGTATGTGAGCAATGCCAGTCGCGTAGCAGCTGAAAGTGAAGTATATTTACACCCTTAGAGTGGTGTGTGAATTTTAGAGACAGTGTCACTGAGGAAGAGACAGGAGTCAGAGCTAGAGGTAGCAGAGCTGAAGATGTTGAGGTTCTCTTTGGGAGTGACGAGGTTGGACAGGATTAGGAACGAGTACATCAGAGGGACAGCTCATGTTGGATGTTTGGGGGACAAAGTTAGGGAGGCCAGATTAAGATGGTTTGGACGTGTTCAGAGGAGGGAGAGTGAGTATATTGGTAGGAGAATGTTGGACATGGAGCTGCCAGGCAGGAGGAGAAGAGGAAGACCAAAGAGGAGGTATATGGAGGTAATCAATGAGGATATGAAGCTAGTGGGTGCAAGTGTTGAGGATGCAGAAGATAGGGATAGGTGGAGAGTGATGATTCGCTGTGGCGACCCTTGAAGGGAAAAGCCGAAAGAAGAAGAAGAAGAAGAAGAGTGGTGTGTGAATGCCGGAAACTACACCCACTGTCATTTTCAGGTCTCAGAGTGAGTTTGATATCGGGTGATCTAATGTAAAAACGTTCATATTAGATCATCTGCACAGTCGATTCACAGGGAGGAAACCTGTCATCTGTCATCTGTGTAGAACAGTCTGATCTGGATTGGCTGCAACATATTGGGAGAGTAAATGGGAAATAGGACACTGAAAAAAAATCTATGCTGAGATGGCTCACTGCTTCTGACATAACCTGAGGTCATCTGCTTTTCACACGCCTTCTTGACGCCTTTAATAAATCAGATAAATCAGATGCTCACATGGGAGGGAAAAGCCTTAGCTAAGAGCATGCGAGAAACACCTTTTAAAATGTCGAGGTAACTTTTGTTAAACCTTTGGATATTATTACGAGATTAGATGCTTTAAGCAAAGTGATTGTTCGGAAGGTGCTGATTAATTTTCTATAACAGCAGCTCGACAATAGTTCTAAAGGTTTTGTATTACTGTACTCATTCTAATAGATTATCCTTTCTATAGGGATTTGTTTCTCGTATACTCCACATAAACAGCTTATATTTTAAAAAATGTGTAATTGTTGATTTGGTGAAGCTTTCTGTGAGGCGATGTTTATTTACCATTTATGGAAGGAGTCTCCAGTGTCAGTGCTTTGTAACAGTCAGTAGGTTTTTCCACCACAGGAAAGTCTTCAGGAAGGAGGCTTTGTGCTTGTAATGTTTTTTCTGTCTTTATTAACGTCAGGAGAGACATAAAGAAAGGCTGGTGTGGATGTGACTTGTTTTGTGGATGCTCCACAACATAAAATGTTTATTGTTTAATGTTTAAAATTATTTAATAAATTAAAAAAATCAACTTCAAAATGTGCTGCTCTAGGCGAATAATCGACTTTGACCTGACATGAATGACACCATGCATTTTTTTGAATAGCAAAAAAAAGGAATGACTTATTTTTTTTTTCTTTTTCATCACTCCTGTTTGAATCCTGCATCATACTGTTGTGCCTTGATAGATATAATGACTGTGCCATTTATTCTTACATACGTGTGGGTTACAGGCTGATATTGTTATTAAATATCCTACTTCCACTCTGTCTCACTCGAGCCTCCGTTCCTTGCAGTCTAAGAACAAACGATTCCTGAGATGGTCTGAGAACGGCGGTCCTCATGAATCTTTGTGGTGAGTTGTGAAAGCAATTTTTAGGATGCCACTTCTGTTTTTCTCCAGTTCAGTGCTTCAGACCGCTTCGACTGATTGGTGTGTTTATTTCTACAGATGAGCTCATGGCAGACCAGAGAATGGACATCTCCTCTACGATGAATGAGTTCATGTCTCCCAGCTCCACGGAGCTCATCAGCAGTTCCATCAGCACGTCCTCCATGGACTACACCCGCAAGAGGAAAGGCAGCTCCACCGACTACCAGTAAGTCCAGCTCTGAATTACATTCCTAAAGAATAAAGAAAGTTAAACGTGCATGCAGCACTGTTGTCATCAACGTATTCAGGTCAGCCACCCTGTTACCACCTCCAGGTTGATTAGTCTCCTATAACGGCATGTCCCATGTTTTATTTGCTAAAGATTACATTTTTATGAATTAAAGAACAACGTATTTTAACAGTTTATAGTTACATTTAATGTTGTGGATTGTCTATAAAGCAAGTTTCTGTTATCGCTTATCTTACAGCAGCTATAAACACCATTCTCTCACCAGCAACTCTTTTTTTTAATATAGCTCATATCTGTAGCTAATGCTTTGTTTTACAGATCTTTAAAACGAGCGATTATAGTATTTGCATTAAACAGTCGCACGTTGATTCACTAATGAAAAATTATTACATTTAAGTAAAGTTGATTTAACTTTTTTTTTGGCTCTTTCTCCATGTGTACACCTTTTTATATTTAATGTAAACGTTTACCAAAATAATTGCTTCAACTTTATGCTTTATGATTTGTCAAGGGACAGTATGGATATGGACAAGGACAAGCAAATCGGAAGGTAACTATAACAGCGGTAACATATTTTAGCAATTAAAATGTCAAATGATGAATTAGAAAACCTGTAATCCGACTGGATTCAAATTTTGTTTTGTAAAAAAAAAAATTTTTCTCGTCTTTTAACAGGGATTGTATTGATCAACAAGGCCGGATAAAGAATGCCAGGTAGCATTTCTGCATCTTCACTCCTACATATATGGCTTTAGCCTTGTAAACCATATTGCATAGCAGAATTAATCGTTCATGTCAATTCCAAAAGAGAATGTCTTTCTTCTCCAACATAAGTAAAAATATATATATTTCATTTTTTAAATATTTAATTAGGAGACACCTACGTTTCGAAGCACTAGGAGTATGAATGCATTAACTGTCCACTTTATTAGGAGACGCGTACGCCTGCACATTCATGCAATTATACAGTCAGCCAATCATGAGGCAGCAGCGCAATGTGTAAAATCATGCAGGTAGAAATGCCTTGTCGATGAGCGAGGTCAGAGGAGAATGGGCAGGCTGGTTTAAGCTGAGAAGGAAGGCTACGGTAGCTCAAATAACCACTCTTTACAACTGTATTAAGCAGAAAAGCATCTCAGAAAGCATAAAACCTCGAACCTTGAGGCAGATGGGCTACGACAACAGAAGACCACATTGGGTTCCACTCCTGTCTGCAAAAACTGGAATCTGAGGCTATAGTGGGCACAGACGACAGATAAAGATTCTCAGAAATACTCAAACCAGCCGGTTCTGGCACCAACAACCATACCACGGTCGCCGAGATCATATTTTCCCCATTCTGATGTTTGATATGAACATTACCTGAAGCTTTTGACCTGTCTCTGCATGATTATATGCATTGTGTTGCTGCCACGTGATTAACCGATTGGACATTTGCATGAATGAGCAGGTGTACAGGTGTTTTTATTTTAAATTAGCCGGGGAATTTGTTACAATTGAAATCAAATATCTGATGTTACAAACAGTATATTGAGATATGTTTCAGTTTTATATAAGGATTTATCAAACTGCTAAATGTGTGTATATGTGTATATATTAAAATTTGCATTATTTTCCGAAACTTCTTTGTAGTAGTAGACTTTTGGACCCTACTATAAGGCTTTGTTGCTTCTTGAATCTTACTCCTGTGCCCTTCGCAGGGAGGCTCACAGTCAGATCGAGAAGCGGCGCAGGGACAAAATGAACAGCTTCATTGACGAGCTGGCTTCACTAGTGCCTACCTGCAATGCCATGTCCCGCAAACTGGACAAACTGACTGTATTGCGCATGGCCGTCCAGCACATGAAAACGTTACGAGGTAAAAATGGTGTATAATGCTCTTAAGAATAGACATGATGACAAAGCAGCTTCTGAGAAATTTAGATGGAGATTTAGCCCTCTAATGAGCAAGCCATTGGCAACGGTGGCATGGAAAACCTCCCTGAGATGAAATGAGGATAAGAGCTTGAGGGGAACCAGACACTGGCTCTGGGTGACATGAGATTATAAATCATTAGAGTAGACAGAAAAAGCAAACGGTGATAAACGTATTGAAAGAATGTGGAATGTTTGGTATGACGTTTTTATGAATAGAGTCTTGGGATGAACATAGGACAATCTTTATGGTTATTAGCAGCAGTACTTAGGAGGTACAACAAGTCTACAGGTAAAATTCAGGTAAAATGATCCATTGAAGCAGGAGGTTTTAGGCGTAAAACTGTTTGGGAGGAGCAGATCATCAGGGTATTCGTGTGTGATTATCCACAATTACTGTAAGTGAACCACAAGTGCAGAAGGCTACCAGTGATGAAGCAGAAAGAACAGAGCTGGAGTAGAGCATTAAAATCAGTCAGTCAGGTGTGGATGGTGAGAAGAGCCAAAGCAGGAGAAATGTGTCAGGATCTGGCACTGGCTCATGGAGAAATGTGTCAGGAACACACCAGGCAGCAGGAGTACGGCTTACGGCAGGTTAGGGCCTACAGCCAGAGAGAACAAGTTGTCAGGTATATTTAAGAACATACAGTGGTTTAAAAGGGTGTATATTGTTGTAGATTAGAATGCAAGTGGGGACTCAAGCAGGTTTAAGTTTGACAGCATAGAGCCAGACGTTAGAGCCAGTTTACCATAGCGCTCTATGCTCTCTTAGCTCACTATGCCCATGAGCACCCAGATCTGCTCCTTTACCTAAGAGAAGAGCTATTTATCAAATAGCTGACTAAAACTCCAGTGTCAGAGCATTGTAACAGTCAGAGGTAAATCTGTAACTTTAACTTTTCCAACATAGCAAGTCTTCAGGATATCGTAGTTTATGCTTTGTTGTTTCTCAGTGACATGACAAGCTATGTATTTTTTTTTTTTTGTCCTACTAACTTCAATAGAAAGAGAAAAAGAAATGCCGGTGAGGAAACTTTATAGCCGCTATAACATAAGTGATAACAGGAACTTCAGTTTTTGGAAGCTCCGCGTGATTAAATGTAACTGACGGATATACGATTCGATGTTGTTCTTTAATAAATAAATAATAATTAAAAAAAACGCTCGCATCGCTGTGGTATAAGAAGAATCAAACACTTCAGGATGTGCTGTTATTGGAAAATAATAAAAACCCTGTCATTGATTATTTTGCAGTAACAGCACATCCCGTTGCCTTTCTTTAAATCCCATCACGTATTCCTTATGCACTGCTGTAATTGTTATTCATTTTATTTATCTGTAAGGTGCTGCAAACCCTTACACCGAAGCTAACTACAAACCAGCCTTTCTGTCAGATGATGAACTGAAACACTTGATACTGAGGGTATGTGCCGCTGCTTTGTAAGCTTAATTCTCTGACTAATGTTGGATTTTGGGTTTTGATTCTAATTTCATGTCGGACCCACAGGCAGCTGACGGCTTTCTCTTTGTGGTCGGCTGCGATCGGGGAAAGATTCTTTTCGTTTCCGAGTCTGTGTACAAGATCCTGAACTACAGCCAAGTGAGTTCAACTGCTTAGGCATGGTATGACTTATGTTGTTCTTATTTAAAAGTACAAATTGTGTTGATAAGACTGCTAGCTCATCCGTGTAACCTTCTGTCTCTTGGCAGAATGACCTGATTGGCCAGAGCTTGTTTGATTATTTGCATCCTAAGGACATTGCCAAAGTCAAGGAGCAGCTGTCCTCGTCTGACACGGTGCCAAGGGAGCGACTCATTGATGCCAAAAGTATCTTGGATTATCGATTTCCTTTTGGCCACTAAGGGGTTGGGGATGGAGGTTATAAAGTCATGGTGTACAGGCATAATGTCACAAGCTCATAAATATACGTCTAATGTAGCTCTTGTTTTGTAGTTAATTACTAACTCTGGGTTGGAAAGTGATGCAGTGAAGCTGTGAAGTTTGATTGACAGCCATGTCAGAGTGAAAATCAGAGTGCGTGTCGTGTTTGTCTTTCAGCCGGACTGCCGGTAAAAACGGACATCACGCCAGGGCCGTCCAGGCTGTGCTCTGGGGCCCGTCGCTCCTTCTTCTGCAGAATGAAAAGTAACAGACCTCTCATCAAAATGGAGGACAAGGACTTCGCCTCCACCTGCTCCAAAAAGAAAGGTGAAACATCATTTCTAAAGTAAATCTCTGGATTGCCTGGTGTTTAGACCCCCCACTTAAAACAGTCTAAATGCTAAATGGTTTCCTATTTACTATATGCGCTTACTACTACTAATAGGGCATGAAAAATAATGCTCTGCAAATTACATAATGCACCATAGTGACCGGTAAAACCCATTTTAAGCTCAGTCACAGAAAAACAGGACTTGTAAATTAGGAGTGAAAAGAAAAATGGATTCAAATAGGAGAAACTATCCAGCAGTCTACGATACTGCCGCATTGATTTACGAGCCAAGATCCGGTTTGAATCGAAAAGGAAAACGGTTAAAATCCAATACTGCCGTCAAAAATCGATGCACTCTCCCTGGTGTGTGTGTGTGTGTGTGTGTGTGTGTGTGTGTGTGTGTGTGTGTTGGAGAGAGAGAGAGAGAGTGCATGACAGAATGAGAGCCCCCAAATTTATTTCCCCAGAATTATTTCTCTTTTCCTATAGAAGAGGTGATGGAATTAAAGAACGACATGTCATACTTTTTATCCATTTATCGCTACATTTAATGTTGTGGAACATCTGCAGAACATTTAGTTCCTCTCATATCATTTGTGTTATAGCAGCTATAAAGACTCTGGTGGAAAACTTTAAAGTGAATTGAACTGAATCATATTGGCTCAGGCCTGAGTCATGTGTATCTGATTTGTTACTCGTTTAACTGTATAGTTTTTGTGTCTTACTGTATACTCTATATCATATTGTCTGAAAGAGGAACACTCCCACCCCTGTATGCCTTAACTGCCACGCATTTGTTTAATGTGTGTATTCTGTCTTTACATACCTTTAGCCAAAAAAGTTTAGGAACTGCAGTAGATGTAAATGATTGACCTTTAAATATGACCTTTTTTGCGTTTGTATACATAAATAATTTGGATAGTATTTGGAAAGTTTGTTAGGTACACTGAACCTGCAGCTCGGTTTATACCCCAGTATCAACGTTTTCGGAATCATAATATCTGTCTACATTTTCATAGTGTATGATATTAAAGGGCATAGCATTAAATTATGTTTTTAAAACGTTTTTGTTAAGAGGATCACTCTTAGTTTATCAAAAAAAAAAAAAAAAACAATACAGAAACAGTTTGTTCTTTAAAAAAGTGGAATTCACTGAGTGCACCGAGAACTAATGTTAGACATTTTACAGCAGCAGTATGACTATTTCAGACTGATGATAGTGTACCACAGTCAGAATCCTGTCATTTCAGTTTCTCAGTTGACCGTCATTGGCGCTTTTGAGTGTAATCAGTGACCCCGGGATAAAACCATATATCCTGTCGTCTGCAGCCGACCGCAAAAGCTTCTGCACCATCCACAGCACGGGCTATCTGAAGAGCTGGCCACCCATGCAGAAGGGCCTGGACGAGGACAACGAGCCCGATAACGAAGGCTGCAACCTGAGCTGCCTGGTGGCCATCGGCCGCCTGCACCCCCACATCGTCGCTCAGCCAATGAACGTTGACATCCGAGTCAAAGCGACCGAGTACGTCTCGCGCCACGCCATCGACGGCAAGTTCGTCTTTGTTGATCAGAGGTGAGTGGAGCAGGATCTAATTGGCTGAGCTGCATTCAAAACCATTCAAAATCCTTGATATACACACACCTGCAACCGCATCCCAATAACTGAGTTCTCTATTAATGTACCAGTTGTTTTTTTAAACCATTAAAACTTTTACTAATCTTCGTACCTTATGTTGCTTAGCAACCATAGCCATCTCTTGGAAGAATAGGTTATAGTGAATATTATTAATAATAAATGAAATTATTTATTGAAAAGTGGATTTTGTCATACTTTTTTTTTTAAATAAAAGCAGGTTTGAAGCACTTTTGAAGGGAGTTTTAGGCACTTGGCTTTGTGTCATGCCTAAGAATGCCTTTATCCATAATAAAATCACTGTAATGCACATTGTCTCATGGCTTATTGCTTTAATTTGAAACAGGATCCAGATCTTTCTTTTCTGAAACGACATGGTGAACTGAGCATTCTGAAATGAAAGGGGGAAAAAGTAGATTTGGTCAAGTAACTGGTTAATCTGGATCAACAAATAATCCAAGAATCAGATCATGTGGAAGTCTTCGGCGTACTTTGTTTTGTGTTCAGACTATTTTGCAAATATTAAAGTCTTATCGTATTAATCGGGACAAAGTATTTTTGGAACTGATTCTAATTAAGCTTAAACCTGCGTCCACACGTTTCATTCGAGTTGTGGTTTTAGGACATGCTGACTTTATTACTAGATTTCTGGGCAATGTTGCTGAGGTGTCCAGTCCGTACACTGGCTGCATTTCTCCCCACAAAATCTGTTCCAACATGGAGGAAGTCTGAAGAGACAGTCTGAAGAGAAATTACAATATATAGGGCATCCAGGCAGCCTAATAGTAATATCTCTGTGTGCCTCTGGGCCACTGTCTGATTCAATGGCACAGTGTTTCTGTGTGTCAGTAGAGCATTTGGGATCTTCAGACACTGGCGGGTTTTTATGCAGCCTGGGAAAACCCTTCGCATGGACAAATGTTGACGTATTCTCTTATATTTTACTTCTACGTGATTTCCTGAACTCAAATTGCAGTCATTTATGCAAATCTCATTCACAAGTAAAGTAAAACTCATTTTAAAGTCTGGCTTTTGGCTCAGCGAAAACGGAGAAGGCTGCATTTCAAGACGCTAACACACCGTTTGTCTAAAAGCAACTTCTGTTTACACATTTCATTTGCGTTTAATTTAATGTGTCATAAATTTGCTATACAAATACATAATAAGATGATACAAATCTATGTCTATGTTGATACAGTGACTTGCATAATTATTCACCCCCGCCTTGAAGATTTCCACGTTTTGTAGTGTTACAACCTGGAACTGAAATGGGATTAAATGTCACACATCTACACAAAATAACCCATAATATTGAAGTGGGATAAAAATTTTTTTTGAAAAAACAATATAGTTTGCATATAAATAAAAAGCGTAGGCCCCGGAGTTCGTTAGAGAACATACCTAAACAAAAAATATATACGGCTATAAAACATATAAGAAACTTTGAACGTCCCATGCAGCCACTTTAAATCCATTGTTAAAAAATTGAACGAATATGGCACAGCCACAACTCCGCTTAAAGGAGCCCAGCCACCAAAGGTCAGTAAGGAGGGCATTAGTCAGAGAAGCAACCAACCGACCGGCCAGGGGCAACTCTGAAGGAACTGGAAAGCTAATTTGTTTTTTTTTTCTTTACTGCTGCATTTCTTAAACTGGCTCCTTATCCAACATGTGCAGACTCGCATCCAAGACGAGATTAGAAAGTAGCCCAAATAAAAACATTTCATCCATTCATGACAACTTGTATCATTCCAGGGCCACTGCCATTCTCGCCTACTTACCCCAGGAGCTGCTGGGGACATCTTTCTATGAGTATTTTCATCAGGATGACATCGGACACCTTGCTGAATGCCACAGGCAAGGTAAAAAAAAAATATTTGGCATCATACCGTATGAGGATGTTTTTTTAAACCATACTTCGGTGGAGTGACAGTTATGGAAATAAATGCATAATTTATGGAAATTAGTATACAGTTATCTACATATTCTGAATGTTTTATTTGGAAGAGTATACTTGGCATACCACCACTGCAAAATTATTAACAGTATTAAAATGATTAACAGTCTCTGTTGTTGCATTTCACTGCACGTCGTACTGTAGTGTATACAACCAATTGATTTGTTTGCTGTTTGTCCTCTGTTCAGTGCTGCAGATGCGAGATAAGATCAACACTAACTGTTACAAGTTTAAGGTTAAGGATGGCTCCTTCATCACTCTGAGAAGTCGCTGGTTCAGTTTCATGAACCCTTGGACCAAGGAAGTCGAGTACATCGTCGCCACAAACACAGTCGTCTCGTAAGTGATCAACGGCCTCCATTAAGGCAGTGTATCCTTTAGTCTAGCCTTTAGGACAGTGTGAAAGCAAAACCTGCCATAGCGTGATGTTTAATTATCTCAGGTATTTAGGAAACCTAAATGCCACGTTAGCTGCTGTTGCTAACTACGCCAGCGCCTCTGCTACATTAGCAGTGACAAGAATTGTTCATAGGTAAGTGCCATAGACAAGCCAGCCATAATGGACAGATCTATGGACAGATGCTGGTCATCCCTGATAAAATCAGCTCTAACATTTTATTCAGTTCAGTTTTACAATATTTGTCTACAGTATTTACTGGGTATCAGAATATATTTTTAAATTCATATAACAGCGATAACAAGTTTACATAAAATTGCATACAAGTACCATAAGGTTAGTTAAAGCTAGCATGACAAGCTGCATTTCTTGTATTGTTAACTTCAAGTTCTCTGAACACAGCTTAAATAAGGAATATTGCATTAAGGAATATGCTGTTATAGCAAAATAATCAGTGACAGGGTGGTGTGATGCACCCCAACAGGAAGTGACCCTTCAACAGCGCTGTTGTGTGAAGGAAATGAAACATCCATCTAATGCTATCCTCATCCCTTTGTGCTGCAACCTGTCATGCCACCAGTCATGTAGCTAAACCACACGTCTAAGTTATGAAGAGAAAGATACCGAGGCATGTTAGAAACAGAATCAGAGCATAGGGTAACAGCCGAGCTTGCAGGATCACTGATGCAGGGTTTTGTGTTTTTTTTTCAGGGCTGGAACACGTGATGGAGCTGATCCCAGCTATCTCCAGCTCGCTGCCTCCCCCCAGAGCATGGACAGTGTCCTCACAGCTGATGGTGAGATAGCAGAACACTCCCGGCTGCACAGGCTGTCTTTTCTGCTTTAGTGGACAATGAGGTTTATAATCTGCGTGTAGCACAGAGCACTCTTGGGCAATACTTTAAATAATAATCTTATATAGTTGTTTTATTTACAGCTCACTTCAGAATATGTCGCTTCACTGTGAGGAGCAAAACTTTTATCAAATAAACATTCCAAAAAAATGGTTGAAATTTTCCAGTTGAACAATTGGAGAAATGATTTTCATTTTATTTAACAAAAAAAAAAAAAAACCTTTGTTATATGAAAATCTATTTAAAAAAAAAAAAAAAAAAATTGTTATACATTACAGAAGAGTCTTCTTATCTCCAGGGGAGTCTTTACCAAATTATAATTGTAAAGTCGGAGATAATTTTTAAACCAGTGTAAAGAAATAGACTTTTTAAAAATAGAAAACTTTTTTTTTTTTTTTTTTTTTTTTTTTTTTTTTTTTTTTTTTTTTTTTTAAATATTGTGTTAAATTACAACTGCACACTGTCCACATATATTTTAGCACAAAATATCACTCATTGAATGTTATTCCTTTTAATCAAGGGTGCCAAAACTTCTGGAGTTCACTGCACTTAAGATCATGTGTTAAAGTATTTTTGTATTTATTATTGTTGGAAACAATATTTAAATGCTGTTTTTTCTCCTTTTATTTTTTGCAGATTTTATATAATGTTTTAATATGTAAAAAAATATTTTTTTTCGATTTTGTTGTCTCTGTAACATCTACTTTCGTTATTTAATTATTTAATTACTTATTTTTATTTAGTTTGTTTATAGTTTTTGTTTATATATATATATATATATATATATATATATATATATATATATATATATATATATATATATATATATATATACATACAGTACTGTGCAAAAGTCTTAGGCTCATGCAAAGAAATGCTCTAGAGCAAAGATGCCTTCAAAAATAATAATAAATGAAATAAAGTGAATATTTGGTGTGACGATCCTTCGCTTTAAAAAAAAAAAAGTAGTCTCGGGTACGATGTGTGCAGTTTGATAAGGAAATGAGCTGGAAGTGTTACTGAGCATCTTGCAGAAGCAGCCGCAGTTCTTCTGGAGACTTTGACTGTCGACTCGCTTCTTATTTCTGCAGCGAAACCCAGCAGCCTTCATTATTTTTTTTTATCTGAAAAGTGTCTCTTATGTCATCTGCTGCTTTCTTTACTGACATACAAACATTTTTCTGTAACATTTAATTTTGTGATGGAAAACTAATGTTTGGAATCTAAAATGTTTTTGTACTGAATCAATAATGTAGAAGCTCTAAAATAAAAATCTATAACAAAATTTGTACTAAAAAAAATAGGGTGCCTAAGACTTTTGCACACTACTGTGTGTGAGTGTGTGCGTATATGTGTGTGTGTGTGTGTGTGTGTATGTATGTATGTGTATGTATGTATGTGTATATATATATATATATATATATATATATATATATATATATATATGCATTTATTTATTTTATGTGCTGTGGTTAGCTGAACTCTTCTTGTTGATTGATGTACAGAGATGATGGTTGTGATTAATTCCAGGTTCTGGGAAACGGGCTCTGCAGACAGTGCCTGGCATTCCGGGGGGCACGAGAGCCGGAGCAGGCAAGATCGGCCGCATGATAGCAGACGAGGTGATGGAGATCCAGAGGTGAGCTGCTCGCTTTCCAGTGTGAGGTGTATAGCTTCAGTTCTGAGGCGCTTAATAAAACACTGGCACTACTGTCAGAGCTGCTGTTGTAGAAAATTAATCTACACCTTTTTATCAGATCTGAGAGTTCAAGGGCACTGTGGTATAACAAACACAACAGAACGTAAGTGTGAATAAGTGCATATGAGCCTTGCTGACAGTACGTCGTGATTGACAGGATAAGAGGCTCGTCGCCCTCTAGCTGTGGCTCGAGCCCGCTGAACATCACCAACAGCACACCCCCTCCAGACACCTCTTCTCCTGGGGGCAAGAAGGTAAGAGCATGACACAACTACTAATGTGGTAAAAAATATATATATATATTTATTTTACAGGAAATGTGAATCAATTTTTCTGGTTGTATTTTTAAACTGATCAGATTCAGAATGGTGGAACTCCAGACATTCCTTCAGCGGGGATGGTGTCAGGCCAGGACTCCATAGGATACCCTTACTCCAACAACTCACTTTTAAGTAAGTTTAAACGTGGCTGTTCAGGGTTTCAAGCTTAAACAGTGATGAGAAAGCACAGAAAGAAGTATGCTGAAAAGTTGTTTTTTCTGAGAGCAGAGATGCTGGAATTTCCAGAACTGCTTCTATTTCTATACAGTTTTTAAAATCGGCTGTGTAGTCACACCACGTTGCTCGTCTCCTGCAGGTGAGAATTCTCACATCAGCATCGGGGACATCATGGACGAGCCCGGCTCCAGCAGCCCCAGTAACGACGAGGCAGCCATGGCTGTCATCATGAGTCTTCTGGAGGCTGACGCAGGACTCGGAGGCCCTGTGGACTTCAGTGATCTGCCGTGGCCTCTGTGAGAGGAGAGTGTCACTCTCAGGTGAGCGACTGGGACACAGCCGAGGGATCACCGCTATCCTTCTTCAGTGTGTCCATAATCAGGCCCAGGGTTTTCCAGAAAGCTTCACAGACTAACGATAAGGAAAGTGTTCATAGCGTACAGTCATAATCATTATTCTGACAAACTTTTCAGAAACACTTCCCAGCAACTCAAATCATCTTTCAGGAATTTTCTCGCTATACAGAGTGGAACACTGGAATCATCCACTTTTGTCTACATGGCACAACCTTTGTTGTATTATTCGGCACACTTACATGCAGAAATCTCTAACATACACTCACCCACCACTTTTACCAGGAACACCTGTACACCTGCCAATCATGTGTCAGCAGCGCAGCGTATAAAATCATGCAGGTCAAGAGCTTCAGTTAATGTTCACGTCAGACATTTTCAGAACAGGCAAAAATGTGATCACAGTGACTCTGACCCTGGCATGATTCACGGTGCCGGATGGGGTTTTTCACAGAATGGTGTGAAAAACAGAAACGACTAGCGAGCGACACTTCTGCGCATGGAAACACCTTGTTGATGACTGAGGTCAGAGGAGAATGGCCAGACTGGTTCAAGTGGACAGGAAGGTTACAGTAACTGAAATTACCACTCTTTACAACCGTGGTGAGCAGAAAAGCATCTCAGAGCATACAAACCTTGATGCAGCTGGGGTACAGCAGCAGAAGACCACACTGGGTTCTGTTCCATCAGCCAAGATCAGAAATCTGAGGCATGAAAAAGGAAAAACATTGTCTGGTCTTTTTTTTTGGTTTTGTTCTTGGCTGAGTATATCTGCATGATTTTATGCGTTGTGCTGCAGCTTCACGATCGCCTCAACAGATAATTGCATCAATATGCATGGGTACCGGTGTTCCTATTAAAGTGACCAGTGGGTGTATGAGGTTTTTCACACAATTATATGTATGTATGTATGTAAGTATGTGTATTGTTTGAGCCGTGATATATTTTTAAAATAAAAAAAATATATATATGTTCCAGAAATATGACCTTTATGTTTATTATACAGGCAACTCCAGAATTATTGCACTGCCTAATATTTTGGGATGTTGTGGGGGTTTTTTTTTTCCCCTGCAGAATACTGGTTTTGAAATTATTGGTTCCATTACAATTAATATTTGCTGAACCCTCCCCTGGAAAGAATAACATCACCGAGATTCTTGCTGTAATGTGTAACAAGGCTCCTCCTTACAGAACATATCAAGCTCCTTTATATTCTTTGGTTTGCTCACATACACCATTTTCTTCACTTCAGGCCGCAAATTCCCGCTACTGCTGATTCTGTATGCCACACCCATTTCTTCTTGATTCGACTGGCTGTTTGGGCTGATTATCTTCTTGATTACCAAACCTTCTTGATTACCTATGGCCATGTCTTGACAACCTCTCCACTCTGACTGCTGATTAATTTTCTCTGACAGCAGCTCTGACAATAGTTCAGGCTGCAAGACAAATCACAGGTAAACGTTGTGACGTTATTTCCATCGAGAGGTGCATCAGTTTTTGGTCAAGATCTTGTACTGACAATGCAAGAGGTGAGCACTCTGTAAAGTCTCCTCCAGCACGTCCCAAAGACTTTCGCGGAGGTTAAGGTCAGGACTCGGAGGTGCCAGTTCATGTGTGAAAATGATTCTTCATGCTCTCTGAGCCATTCTTTCACAATTTTAACCCTGATGAATCTCGGCAGTGTCGTCCTGGAACACGGCCATGATACGTCTTTCTACGTGGTTATTAAAGAACTAAAAAGCTACACGCTTCATCTTTTAAGATTAAAAGAAGATTAAAACATATAACATGCTAGAAACATTATAATCACTCTAATAATGATCCATTCATAGACTCTTATGTATTTGCCGTTTAACATCTAAACAGCGACTTTTTTTTTTTGGCCAGGCCATGTATTAATGCACTCGTTTTAATACACATCTTTCTGTAGTAACAAATTAAACTCGTATGGGGGACGGTGTGCACGGTCTCTGTAAGGAGACATTTATTTGCGGTTTCCCAGGAACATAAGCTGACAGGCTGGTAATCCGCTTCACGCCAGGTTCCATCACACCACGCCGTCACCGATTGTTTTTCCTTAACAGCACGTCCTATTGTGTACATAACTGATCACAGTAGTCCCTTTTTTTTTTTTTTTTTTTTTTTTAAACTTTTTACAAAAGCTACAGTACATCATTTCCATCCCTTCTCCATTCTTGTGGATAAAACCGTACACGCTACAGCTCGGAATGAGGTTTGGTCTGCAGCAAGATTTCACATCTGGGTAAAATATATATTCAGCATACCGCCCCATAGATCATGCTGATGGCCGGCTGACACAGAATAATAATAATAATAATAATAATAATAATAATAATAATAAAAAAAGAAAAGGCACCACCTTTGCTATCAAAAGCAGCTGATGTAATGTTTATTTTGGCTTGTGTTACACAAGTGCACAGAATCTCAGGTTTCCGCTTTGGAAGCTTTGAATCTTTGTACGTGCAAAGTCAAGAGGCACATGATATTACACTAACTGCACAACAGCTTAAGGGTTAACACACAAGCCAACACACAAGCCTGTGTGCTATAACTTTATTTATACAATGACTCAAGCTCTGAACAGTGGGATTCTGACCACATAAATGTAACACTGCATCCATTCAACAGGCAAACACAACTCCTTTAGCTACAAAGGAGCTTATGAGGGGAATCATCAACCCGGGATTGACATTTTTTTCAACTCAGAAAAGCTCTATTAGTGATAGTTACACAGTGACACCACCCAGGATACATATCAAAAACCTATCAAATGAGATCAAATATGATGATAAAATCAATGCAATAATAATAAAATGGAAAAGTAATAATAATAATAATAATAATAATAAGCCCAATTACAAAATAAGTGAGGTTGCTTATTTCATTTCAAACAACAAAAAAAAAATAAGAAAAGTTCCTTTGGTCAAGTAAGAAAGAAAGGGAAAAAAAAAAAAAGAAAGAAAAAAACAAAACAAAACAGAAGAGCACTGCCCATGCCAGTATCCCGAGTCCCCTCTTGGGTATTTTTTTTTATTTAATTTTTTTTTTTTTTTTTAACACTTTCATAGTACAGTAGACTAGCTTGTTGAGGCTCTAAGGCTGCGAAAGGAGGTGCAGAAGGCAATCTGGTTAACGGTGTCACTCTCGCGCCATGCTGCAGCATGCTGTGGGAGAGGAGAGGAAGAACAGAGGGGAGGAAGAGGTGTGCATTCAGAGTGCAGGCGAGGCAGCGTCGGCGTCAGGCTCGTAGTTGTTGCTGTAGTGGTGTCCTGGAGCAGGGTGATTGGGCAGAATGTCCAGCTCGTCCACCTGAGGGCCGGGGTGCAGCACCACCAGTTGGTCCTGTGGAATGTCGGCTGCTGCTGCTGCCAGGTTTGTGATGGATTTGCTCTTCACACACTGGAAGTCCACGTGCCGGCTCTTACCCTCCTCCTTCTCCCAGGACATGCGGATGAAGGGCCTCTGCACGTAGTTGTAGATGACCTCGGGCCTGCCACCTGGCCGCTTCTTCACCTTTTCTTTGTAAGTAGGATATCCTATTGAAGAAGAAAAAAAAAAAAAAAAAAAAAAAAAAGATTTTCCAGATATAAATTTCTCGTTTAAATGCGTAAGGGCAAATATGGCATGTTTAAAAACAGAGGTTTATTTTTTAATAACCTGTGAGCTCTAATCAGTGATTATCGATGAACAAAGGAACTTAATTTACCTGTAAAATACAATTTTTACTGTAATAAAAATATATTTTATGTATTTTGATCTTGATAAGATAAAGGAATGGCCAAAACTGACACTTTCAGCTTTTGTAACTTGCACTGTTTTCATAATACAGCACTTAACGCATCATTTTAATCATAATGAGAAAAAAAAATTGTCAAAAACTAATTGCCATTGGTTTGTCCAGTGTTTCCATAGTAGGCTGCCTAACAAGCAAAAAAGCACAAGTGCATTACACAAACTGGCAATTTTAGCAATTTACTACTTTTACTCAATTTAATTTCAACTAAGTTTCATCCCAATGCAGAAATAAACGGTAAAATGAAATTTATGGAACGGTCCAAAAATAAATAAATAAATAAAGCGAATGGAAGAATTTGTTTTTCAGTTTTCAGTTTTGATGTGTCTGGCATCTGCTGAATCTCGGTTTTGGTTTCTGACAAAACTTTTAGTTTCAATGCACCGGTGCAAATAATCAGTCATTGTAATTGTTTATAAAAAAAAAAAAAAAAAAAAAAAAAAAACTTTGCATATCCTAGATGGTTAAGAAGTTGGGATCAGAGATAATATGACATGTCTTGGGCAGAGAGAGTTGAGGGCTTTGCTCGAGTGTGGAACAGGAGCATTATGGCAGAACCTTAACCACTGAGCCACCACTGCTCTCTTTGTAAAATAATAACACACATATTTAGAGGCCACGCAGGGAAACACGAGTAGGGGTTTAGAGCTCTTCTGTAAAATAATTTCTAAAAAACAAAGTGTATGAAAGGCCGTATTTGTTAGTGACAACACATTATGATCACAGTATATTTCTAGTTTTTAAACAAAGTCCATGATGAAATGAAGAACCTTACCTTCAATGCCTAGTCTAATTTTCTTGAGTCCTCGTTCTTTTAAAACTGATTTGGCCACATCTCGGTTTTCGATGTACTTGAAGAAACGGTAGAGTTTTGTACTGTATATTACTGAAACACAAGACACAGGATGATGTCTTCAGCCAAGGGAAATGTCATTCTGAAGAAATGCTACAACTTGGTGTGGGTGTGGGTGTGGGTGTGGGTGTGTGTGTGTGTGTGTGTGTGCGCGCGCGCGTGTCCACTCACTCTGTGAATACTCCTCTCCCATCTGGGGTGGATACTCCTCATCCCAGTCCACCACGTCATCATCTGTGAGCACAACAATGTGACACTCCCTTTCTCCGCTTTGAGCGCTGGCCACCATCAGCGGCAGCACCATCTCTTCAAGGTAGAACTCGAACTGTCTCCGTGCACCGTCGTTCGACAGCTCATGCATCAGAGCACCTGAGGACAAACAGAACATCTTAAACACGCATGTACAACTGAAAAACTTCATGCACCTCTCATTTAAAGGAATACACCTGTAAGAGATATTATATCTTTTATGACATCTGTTGATGTCAATGATGACTACGGGCAAGAATTTCAGCACATTTCCTTATACTTCAGCTTTCAATCGAAGATATTTGTGAACCGAGATCTAAATTTATATAGATTGTCGTTCCAGAAATGGTACTACTTTTTCCAGAGGCAAAAAATTAATGGTTATGTGTGGGGTGGGCAATATGACACAAATATCACATCACGATTCTCAAAAGCATTTCTACGATACATGATATGCATCATGATATATAGTGTATAAAAAAAAGTTATTCATAGATAGATAACCTTGAAATTGAAGGGGGAAAAGAAAACTCTAAGAAAGTAAGTAAATGGTTATTGACTGGATTCACCTGCCCTTAATAACGTAACGTGATCTTTTCTTAGTATGTGGAAACATGCTTTTCTATGGTAATCTGCGTAAGATGTACAGTGCTGAGTCGCCAAGTAAGTGTCAAACAAGAGCAATAAACACAACTACGTTTTCAGTAGAAACAGCGTTACATCACTGGAATAAATCCAAATAAAATAATCTTTCTGTGTGTAATAGAAAGTGTACTCACTTAGGTCCCTGCATTTGATCGTGCTATAGTCAAAAGAGATGCACAAATAGTCGCATGCTTCCCTCAGCTCAGGAATGGAGATCCCATCCGGACAGCGGATTATCCCGGTTTTGTAGTAATCCTAGCATTAGAGGAGAAGCAGCATTCAAACACATCAGTCCCTAAAACCATAATGACATGAGTATCAAGGCTCACAGAGTGCTGACACTTTTATATGGCGCCGGGGAGATGAAGATCACTCGGCTACAGGTAGCTTTTTCGGTGGCCACGGAGGGATACGGTTTCACCTCCCACTCACATGCAAATTACTTTCAACCTACAACTATGTATTACAAGCTAGAAAAATAGCTTCGAAGCAGACGTCAGCTACAAAATCTACTTCACAAGTCTTGTCACAATCAACTGTACTGCACAAGTGTTGTATTCGGTGTCCTGAACTGTACCTCAATTCCATCATAACCATCAGTAACAGACACCAGAGTGTGATTACAGCACCAGCTCGGCTGTCAGCTTTGAGACACCGGGGCCTCAGGATGAAGCCTGAGCATATTGAGACAAAGCTGATGCAAAGGTTTTGTCTCCATTATTACAATGCACACGCGGACGGTGTCGCACGATGTTACCCAAAACGTATTACTATTATTATTATTATTATTATTATTATTATTTTAAGTATATAAACAGGTATGACAAATCAGTAACCCAGACGGCTGGAACAAACAGATTTAGTGTCTGTGCTATTCACCTATTTTTTATTTTTGTAGTTGCTTGATGGTTCAAAACCCCCCCCCAAAAAAATAAATGCCTGCTGCACCTACACACATGGGCTGAGACATGATCTGGTGGACGGAAGAACGGTTTATACTAGGCAGATTAATTAGTGCAGAGATGACAGACGACCTTTTGATAAAGCACAGTGCGGCCATATAACTCTCCTGCTAGCACAACATGGTCACCTCGGAGTTAAACGTATCAAGAGAAATTAAAGACGCTATTTGACCCGTAGTCAAAACATTCATCACTGACTGGATGAGTTTCTGTTGAGGTCACAAACACAATATGGTATATCAAAACCTTTATTATGAAAGCGTAAGGACTACGGCCGCACAGTCATTCTCTTCCCAGGAATTCATACACTCATTTATTTCCCTTAGTCTTAGCTTAACTAGCTAATTATCTTACTGCGTCTTATTACATTACTGCATTATGCTAGATACCATCTATTTAGCCAGGGCAGCAAACTGGAGCTTCCACCTGCCTGGTAGTCTGGCTAATGAATTTATCATTGGTCCACCACTGCGTATAAAAGTTAGGCGATTATTGTGTCAGCAAACTTTCATTTTGGCACAAAACTAGCATGGAGTAAGATCAGTACGGTGTGAGAACATCTGGCGGCAGAGTAAACTTACCAGAATGGCCCTGAACACGGTGGAACTGATGCCCTCTGCCACCTCGTACTCGCCCTTCTCGTTGGGCCGTGTGAAATTGTGTTCTCGCCCTGAACCAAACATTCTACAAAACAACATGCAAACAAGATTTAATCAACAATTCGTCTCATTATTTCTAAAGTAACAATAGATTTTTTTGCTAATAATTAAGCTACGTGTGGTTGTTTAACACAAACCTGCCCAGCATGGTATTCGGTTGTGCGGTGAAGATGGAGGGGTCCACCACAAAGCGCGTGTTGTCCACAATGAGCGTGACTCTCTCTGAGGTCCGCATGCTACGAGCTCCTTCCTTGGCATTTTCGTAAACAAACACCATTTCACCCGTGCCCATGCTCTTAAAGGTGCCCTCCGTGCTGGACAGGCTGCTGTTGCGACTGCTGGAGCCACTGGGAGAGACTCTCTGAGGCCTGGGGCTGTTAGGCCGCGATGAGCCACTCTCCCGTTCTGCACAAGCGCATCATCAATACAGAAATGAGCAATTACAACAATCATTAGTAATCAGATTACACTTATGGAAAACATAATGTTGATCTGAAATACACTATTTTAAGCTCTTTCCTCAGCTAATGCAAAACGAGACCAAACTAAGATTGTATTAAGGGATAATACATATTAGTTTTAAAAAAGGTTATCTTTAATGGTTTGTGGCTAATATGCAGTTACATTTGTTGCACAAGAGCAAGAAGAAGAACAGAAAACATGGCACATGCTGTTATAAATACGAGAGATTAGTAATTTGAGACATTATCTCAACAGACAGACCTTGCTGGAAATAAATGCTACACTGAGAAAGATGTGCGCCAACTGTTTCCTTCAGTCTTGATCATGGATGCAGGTTTCTTGTGTGCATCGTATTATTGAAGAAACATATCACAAAGCTACTGGCATCAACTGGCACACTGGTATCAAGCTGTCACTATGGATTATTTTGATAATTAATAACTAGATGGCCATTTCCTTCGATTAATAATCGAGCAGTTCATATCATATGGTGCTTTAAAACTTACATGAAAAATTCTGACTTTTTAAATGAAAAATATTTTCACTGTACTTTTTATAAAGGTATAATGTACTGTATATACATTTTTTTTTTTATACTGCATGGCTTTTTCTTTTTCTGCATCACTGTTTCTTACTGTAAGGGAGACAACGGAGAGAAATATAAACACAGCATACTCTTAATCTCAGTTTAAAATAACTTTATTACAACTTTATTTAAATCATTAGACTGATCTGTTATAGCTACGTTAAGTAAAAATCGTCCATTGATGAAAACAAAATGTTGCAAGATGCTGCAATGTTAGAGAAACATTTTTATGTTCATAATAATAACTTACAGTATACTTGTTGTTGTCCAAGGTGGTTAGAGCATCAAAAATAGTTACTCAAGAAAATATTCAAATAAAAATAAAAGTTCTCATCCAAATATCTACTTGAGTAAGAGTAACTCTCTTTGATGCTCTAACCACTTTATTATTATGAACAGTTATTACAGTTATTATTATGAACATAAAAACGTTTTTATGACATTGCAACATCTTGCAACATTTTGTTTTCATTCACACAGACGCAGCGCTTAAAAATGTCATTTAATCAAAAACAATAACGTGTTTGTATCGTGCGATTCTCGGAACTGACCGCATTTACTGCCTTTCCATCGATTTGTGATCGACGTCATTCTTGTTATTTGTTTATTTCAAACAGGTCTAAACCTTAGACCTAACCCTGCGCGTAACACCTGTCATCAAGCACGTGGCTCTATTGTGTCTCTGTTTGTATAAATATTTGATATTGATATAGCGAGCTCTTTCCTCCAAAATGAAATAGATCAAACTAAGACTGTAAGCAAGGCATCTATATTGCATCTATTCTGTCTATTGCATCTATGCAACTGCATCTTTTTTATCTGTTGTTAAATGGAGATGAAAATATTAAGGGTTAAAATTTACACATCGCTTGTTACTCTACAGAGCGCAGTATCTATCTGCTTCAGTGACTCAGCACTCCGTCGCAGGTGGTCCAGTGAATTCGCATTTCCGGAAAAAAAAATAACCAACTACTGCAAGTCTGAAACAGACACGGAGTATCAGTGTGAGTGCGATCTTACCACTAGTGTGTTGTCGTGTAGGTGAGGTGACATTTCGGATACAGGGGGTGAGCTGGCCTTCGCCCCGCTCGTGAGAGGAGTCACGTGAACGGTCACTAGAGCGCCGGCGATCCCTCGAGCGCTCACAGCCTCCACTCGCACTGTGTAAGCTCATCTTTACCTGCTCAGCCTCGAGTCCAGACTAGTGGGCCGGGCCACTGAGGAGGAGACGACAAATCAGATATCTGATGATTCTATGTGATTTGACGTAAGCCTGAGGAGACAGGTATTTTTTTTTATTTTCACTGCAGCGGTAACCTTAATACTGTTTCCTCAGATAACATTTAAACTTCACCATAATGCGGCCAATCTGCAGAACTTTCATCAGAGAAGGAGAAATGCTTTAGTTTAAAAAAAATAAAAAAAAAACAACAACAAACAACAACAATAATTTTGATGTAACATTAAGAACGATTAAAACATTTAAAAGGGATTTAAAACAAATTACTGCATAAAATAACTTTGGAAATTTGAAAAAGTCTAAAACTATTTAGTTTAAGCTGCCTAAAATGTATTTTGTTGGCTTTTTTTTCCCATCAGCTAAATCTAGACTGAACCTAAAAATGACCTAAAGACTAAAACGAGACTAAAACTATGGATTTTTCATCAAACATCTAAACCAATCTAAATTAGATGTCAGAATTAACACTGCAATTAAGAAGTCAATCAAATTTTAAATTTAAAAAAAGTGAGGTTTTGTTAAACCCTCAGCCACTTCACAATCCGTACACACAGGCCTTCAGTTTTCATTGAAAAACCAGGAAATACCAGAGATGTCTTTCCATCTAGAGGGATTTCTAAATATACACAAACAATGAGAGGAAAAAATAACCGTAGGGCGAAATCCGGGTGCAGGCAATACTTCATAAACTGTAACGCAAATGCGCTTTGCTTGTTCGAAATGTCTGAACACAATGCACTCATGAGGTATGAGAAGTCTACTCTGAGGTGAAGTATACAATTTCAATCAATATGTAACCAAAGAAAAATTCAATAATTCCGAAGAAAAGAGACGTTTTTAAATCTGTTTGTGACCGATCACCACATCACCACTGTCTGTCCCATCTGTGTGCTTCTTTTCTGTTTGTTTTCAACTCTTTTTTTTTTTTTTTTTTTTACAAGTAATAAAAGCGAGTTATTCCGTCTGTCATCTCTTCCTTTGTGGCTCTTTCCCTGAATACCTCACTGTCACTGTTTCTTTTGTCTGTACTCTTAATAGCAATATGTAAATAATTGTTAGACTGTTTCCTAAATGAGTAAATGGTTTTAGTTCCATGACCAAAAGATGTCTTCTTTCGATAATAAACAAACGATTACATTATTTTCTGTTCTGGTACAACTCTATCCTGTGCATGTAAACAATCGTCCTTTTCATGTAACAGGTCTCGTTATGCAAACGATAAAGGCGGCGTATCAAATCAGTACGAGTATGTGGCGTCATCTGGCAACTTCTAGAGCATACGTTAGCTGCTTTCCCAGAAAGGTTTTGGCAACACTGATTGCTCTTGTGTGTTTAAAACTGTGACCTCTGAAGGACTGATGCGAGTCAAAGCGGGGGCATTTAGTTAATCATTCAAGGCAGAATAAGGAAGTGTGACCTAAAGTGAGTAAACAAGTACTTTTAAGTTTCCTGCTTTGTTTTCTGTGTGTAATTGGGAAGTTTCAGTTTAACACAAGTTGGCAAATTTCATTGTCACCAGAATTGCTCAACTCTCTTTTACAGATCACATGACAGTGAGTGCGCTGTCGCTATACAGACTTAACGGTTGATGGACCAAAGGCTACACAATCATCACATGATGTTACAAGCTCTTACTAACATAACGGTAACGGGTAACTGTACAAACCTGAACTAGGATGACGCCACCACGAGAAACGCCGCCCAGTTCGAACAACTGACTTTCTCGCCAGACAAGTAACTATTAGTTAAAGGTGCATTAGGTAAGATTAGAGGCGCGTCCCAAATCGCACACTTATGCACTTTTTCTACACCGTTTTGTAGTATAAATAGTGTGAGTAGTGTATTCAGACTGAAATTTCCAACAAGAAGAAGTGCACTTCAAGCACCCGGATGATGCGCTTATTCAACCGAAAAAAAAACCCCGAAGTGTAGAACGTTGGACGCTTCACGCACTCGACGGTCGCAGCTTCAGAATCAAAAAAGGTCATGTTGGGCATAAACGGTAACATAAATAATAAATAATAAAATGAAGAAATCATTTTCGTTGACTCTGGGTATTCTGCTAAAGCTTTGACATCATTTGCCTTTGAATAGGAAACGTAAACGTAAAAAACCTTTAATGCTCCGTTTGAGGTGATATTATCCTTATAAAATTCATACACTAGACGGTAGAGTACATAGCGTAAGTGCATAATACATCATTTGGGACACAACTTAGGTCACTAATAGTTACGTGGGTTTGACAATTGAATGATTTGCTCCCTTGCTCACGAAGCTCCGCCCCCAGGATCTTGTACAGTGACTGACAGCGGACACACCCAAACACAAACAACCATTCCGGGCCGGAAGTCTGTTTTCCAAAAAAAAAAATTCCTCAGCGACTTAATACACTTTTACTTAATCCATTGGTTTTCTTTTAAATCATGTTCTAAATATCTTCCAGGTTATTTGTACACGTAAAGAATACAAAAATAAAAATAAATCGCATATTGCACCTTTAATAGTCATCCTACGTCTCTGGTGAGGACATTTCCACGAGATTTCAGCCCCATCATGCAAGCATAAAGGAAACATAACGCTATAATAATTTAATCTCCAAATGATTGACCTGAGAAGAAGGCCAAGAGGCTAGAGAGCTAGCTAGCTAACAATATGCAGTCTGTTTTCTTAAATAATGTCTGAATAAAACCAAATAAATGCTCTAACTCCAGACAGTGATCTGACAAAAACCCTGGTATCATCAGACACCGAGATGAACCAGCGCTGGCTTCGTTTCTGCTTAAGCCTGAAAGTAGTCATATACCTAGCAGCTAGCTAACAAATTATTATTTACTGTAAAGTTGATAGATAGATAGATAATGTTAGCAAACAAAACACCCCTTTAAACATTAAGCTCGGAAGTTGGCTAATCAGCTAGCTATGCTTCTCCAGTCAGGTAACGTCAGGTAACGTTAGCAACCTAGCTTCAAATACACACACTCACACACAAAGTTGGCGAGGAACTCTGTAGATAGATACAGAAATAAAAAGTATTGATAATTCACATGACATAATAGACTTATACGTTTAGCCTAACTGCTCTCTAGCCTTCCTGTGGCTAAGAAGAGAGACGAGCTAAAGGCTAGCAAGTTAGCATATATTTTAAAGGAATTCGAGTCACGGCAAAAGTAAAACCTCAAAAGCTAACAATGAAAACTCTTATCATGGAAAAGTAAGCTGTTTCGTACCTTTATAGCGTCATAAGCATTGATATTCGGATCAGTGTTTTTGGTAAAAGAGCCAAGTCATCGACGGGCAAAAATAAAATTATGAAAAATTCCACATACGCGTCCGCATTTTCCAAAAAAAATCACTCCTGTCTGACTGGTACTGCTGACAGGAAATAACTGTAGAGCGAGTCAAATCTCGCGAGAACTAGAAACAGCGCCGTATCAGTACAATTTTTAAAAATGTCAACTCTCGCGAGAACTGTAAACTGACGCTCGCACACCTGAGCATTGCCGTTCTTTTTGTAAAATATTCTTTTACAGTATTTAAAAAAAAAGAAATCCGAACTTTTTGTTGTATTGTAAACCTTTTAAAAGACTTTAAACATAGTCATCAATAATGCAGAACATATTTGGTTGGTCCAAGACATTTTAGATACAATTATTATATTTATTTTATTATTTGTAAAATAAATTTAAAAAAACAACAACAAAAAAACAAAAAAAAAACAAGCAGTTTTATTTGGGCTACATCAACATTGCATAATAAAATAACATTAAAAAAATATTTGTTACATACTCTAATAGAAAGTGTAGAGCAGAAGCTGTGCCCTTCCTTGTCCTTGTCCTCTTTACATTTGTACAACTAGTCAAACATTTTCAAAGTTATATCACTGAAACAATGAAATAAATTACTACAAAACAATAAATAAAACAAATGGCAAATTTGTGCACTTAATCAACAAAGACTTAACACAGAGACAGGAACATTTGTCTTATCTCTGTGGCATTAAAATATAACAAGCTTTAAAAAAAAAAAAAATAAAATAAAAAAAAGACAGTAAGACAAAACAGAAGCAGTTCCCAGTGTTAACTTGAGATCCAGACTGGACTGTTCCAGGCTCGGAAATCTGAAGAAAGAGTCCTGGTTTTCCCCTTTTGTCCTTTCTGTGAGTCATTGATACTGGGTATGATTACAGTCTTCAGCTTAACTTGAAGCCAGTCCTGTCTTTCCACTGCTTGCTTGTGTTCTCCGACATTGTGCATCAGCTGGACTTCACTGATGGACCTCTTACTGTGAGAAGTGTGAATAGTTGATCAATCAACATAACCAGTAACAAGGGAAGTAAAGCTGTCAAAATACACTAAAATGAATCAAAACAATAAATCTTCTTACCTGATTGGTAGCCCTTCCAAATATACTAGACTGCAAAGACTCCAGAACAAAATGATTAAAATAGCTTTATCCATTGCTTGTACTGGAAATATTTTATTGGCTGCAAAGAAGAAATGAAGAATAAAGAATTAGTTACTCGAATAAAAAGCATGACAAAACAATTAACTGTGACTTGGGATATCAAATTGATTATAATACAATCCAATCGACTTACAAAACTGTCATTTGCTGTTGCAATTTCCAACGAAGCCCCATGTGTCGGTCACCATTTCAGTTGTGGTGGGTGCTGGTGTCTTTTCTTTTTATTCCCAAGCCCCTCCCCTTGGTCATTGATGAGCAATCCCGATTATTGATGGTGAGGTCACCCCATGCTTCGATGGCAAAAGGCATGTATATGACGACACCTCTAGTCACCCTCCACCACTACCACTTCTGTTTTCAACACCTCGACTAAGACCTCTTGTGATCAAACTGTCATCAAACTGATACAATATATGGATGTTCAGGAAGAGTATGTGCTTAGATGGAAGGTAGAAGATGGTGGAAGGTAGAAGATTTTACAGAAGATCTTGATTGCATTTGCTTTAAATTTCAGGTTCAGAAGTCAAACTTATAATAATAATAAGTATTATTATTACGATAAATAACTTTTTTGTGTAGGTAATTTGTTGTATTCATTGTTTTTTTTCTTGTCCTGTATAACAAGAAGAAGAAGGAGGAGGAGAAGAAGTATTATTAATACTAAAAATAACTTTTTTGTATAGGCAATTTGTTGTATTCATTGCCTGGGGTAATTGAAATTCAAACAAAAAGCAAGCAAAAAGCAAAGGAAACAAAGTGGGGGAAAAAAAATCACACAAATTATAATAGTATAGTCTAGCTATTTACAAAATACACTTATACCAATATCTAGATTTCTGCTATCTTTCGAGCCTTAATGCAAGATAGAATACATGATAAAATGCACAGTAGAATTGACCACTTTTACTTAATTTTTTTTACTACCACAGAAAAGGACATGACTCCCATTTTATCCGTGGTATCATAATTTGGATGTCGCAAATTGATTACCATATTTGCCATATATGCATGGCAAAACAAGGCCTAGCTGATGCTCGCATGATCTATGATGATCTATGGGAAGTGGACAACCTTGTCATACTCTTGTGGGACACATTGGGTAACCATGAGAGAAGTTTTCTAAATGTGGCAGAGGAATGACTATGTCATGACACAAGTAGTAAGTCCTAGACAACATCCAAAGTGATATATGGTACAACAAATCTCTTGTATAGTATTGAAACTCTTTGGTCTGAGGTCAGCTGACCACTGAATGGTTGCTTTGTTTCCCAATAGCACATACTATATCTTAACTTTTACTCCTAAATTAGTAAGGGTGAGCTATTTCTTCTAAATCAGGAAGGGAAAGCTTACAGATTGAGGTCGAAAGAACTCCTCCCCCGAGGCCACATGGCATAGTGCGTAGCAGGGCATTTTTCGGACAACATTCAGCATCTCTTTCAAAGGGCAAAGATTGATTTGTGTATTGTGTGATATGTAAAAGCATTGGTAGGTCAGTGTGGTGGCATTGAGTGCTACGCATCTATTAATAATAGTGGCTTGTTTGGTGTCTGTTCAGCATGACATCATAGTGATCTTTTTCTTTTCTTTGAGCAGTTTTGAGTTTGGGGAAGGCAGAGGCACTAAGTCAAGCAGTTTAGGTAAATTAAAACATAGAAATAACCATTATTTAAATTTAATATGAAACTGTATTTGTACAAAGAAGAGTCAGTTTAGGCAAATAAAACACAGTACTGCTTCAATAAACAATAATCTTAATAATTCATATTAAATTTCTTTTTATCCATTTCACCTTGTTTTTTTGGCCTTGTTAGAAAAAGAAGAAGTAGGGGCCATGTATTTTTAGCTTAACTTAGCTTTAGTATTTTTGTTTTGTGGGGTTTTTTTTTATGAAGGATATATGTAAGAAGAAAAATATTTACATTTTGAATTTCTAATGGAAAGGAGCTGCAAGAAAAAAAAAAATCTGACTCAGATAGTTACCTTTGCAATTCTTCTAAAACTGAACAGCTTTCACATGGATTACAAAGGATATATCGCAGGATTTATTTCGTATGTAAACAGCTCTGCCCTCCCACCTAACGCTGCCCTTGATGAGGCTGAGTACTGATGAGACGGAGCCTGCAGCACAAGTGGAATCCACTGCTAAATTGTTCTCATTACCTCATGCAAGTACAATGTGTGTCATCCCACTAATGGTATGTCGCTGCAGTAGTGTGCACAGGAACCTGGCAGGGATTAAGTTGAAGAATTGCTTACAAACCATTAACTGGGGTCACCCCCATGTGGTAATGACAGCCATGCAGCAGTAAAATCATACAGGTCTCCCTCTAAAGGTGGAACGGTGAGTTTGTTATACAAAAAATAAATCTATATATAACCTTTCGTTCAACCTGTGCTCGGTATGGTCCGTTGTTAATAGACAATGGTCTATTTATATCTGTAAGAATGTGAAATTTTGCACATGTGAGAAAGAGGCATCCTCCCAAGCATTTCAGTTATTCCCAGCAAGTCATAAATTCTGTATGTCTGCATTATTTATTGCACCGACTACCTCTTAGACCCGAAAGTGACAGTGTAAGCATGTGCTGTGATATCACCCATGCCTTATGTGATAGCATTTTAAAAAAAAAACAAATTAAATGTGAACCCTCCTGAAAGGTACAAAAAAAAAAAAGACAAGTGTACCCTGTCCGGTTTAGGCTTATCGGGACCCACCCCTGGAGCCAGGCTTACCGGAACTCACCCCTGGAGCCAGGCCCAGGAGCATCCGATGACAGGGCCACCCATGCAACCTGGTCTGGCTAAGCCTGATGTGGGTGTGGTATCATCCATCATTTGGACTCACAACTTGCAAGACCAAGGGTGGGGGTCAATGGACAGTGGGCAGGAGGCATTAAGGACTAGACTTTTGCAGTTGAAACTGGCTTTGGGAATGTAGAATGTCACTTCGCTGACAGGGAAAGAGCCTGCAAAGGAATTGACTAGATATAGTCAGCTTTATATCCATACATGGTATGTATTCCAGTGCCAAACTTTAACCAATTGTGTGGTTGTGTCATCAGAATTGAGGCCATATGTTTAGGGCAGTCAGGTAAAGAGATGGGCAGAGCTGTCATCTGATAATCCCTTGGTAGTGAGTTGGATTTGCAGAGAACCAGCAAGATTTATGTGGTAAACCCAGGAGAGTTTCTGAGTTGCTTGGAGACATCTGTGAGAGCTTCTGTGAGAGATGATTTCATCTCCCATCACCAAAAACTTTCTCGCTTGTACCGAGAGAGGTCAGAGACATTGAGACTGAAAGGACCATGTACAAGTTCTTGTCAATCAGAAAAAACAGCTCTGACCCGTCGAGTCATGGACTCCACAAGACCTCTAGAGGTGTGCTGTGGTATCTGGCACAAAGACCTGTAAGTTGTGAGGTGGGGCCACCATGGATCAGACTTGTTTGTCCAGCACATCCCACAGATGCTCGATTGGATTGAGCTCTGGGGAATTTGGAGGCCAAGTTAACACCTTGAACTTTTTCCCTTGTTCCTCAAACCACTCCTAAACAATATTTGCAGTGTTGCAGGGTGCATCATCCTGCTAAAAGAGGCCACTGCCATTACGGAATACGGTTGCCAAGAAGGGGTGTACGTGGTCTGCAACAATTTTTACGTAGGTGATATGTGTCAAAGTAACGTCCACATGAATGCCAGGACCCAAGGAGTCCCAGCAGAGCATTACCCAGAGCATCACGCTGCCTCTGCCGTCCTGCATTCTTCCCATAGTGCACCCTGGTGCCACCTCTTCCCCAGGTAAGCACTGCACACCCACCCACATGATGTAAAAAAAATGTGATTCATCAGACCAGACCACTTTCTTTCATTGCTCCATGGTCCAGTATTGATGCTTACGTGCCCATGGTAGGTACTTTCAGCGGTGGACAGGGGGTCAGCATGGGCACTCGGACCGGTCTGTGGCTACGCAGCCCCATACGCAGCAAGCTGTGATGCACTGTGTGTTCTGACACCTTTCTATCATAGACAGCATTAACTTTTCCAGCAATTTGTGCTACAGTAGCTTTTCTGTGGGATTGGACCAGACGGGCTAGTCTTCACTCCCCACGTGCATCAGTGAGCCTTGGGTGCCCATGACCCTGTCGCCGGTTCACCGGTTGTCCTTCCTTGGACCACTTTTGGCAGGTACTAACCACTGCATACCGGGAACAGTCCACAAGACCTGCCGTTTTAGAGATGCTCGGATCCAGTCATCATAATTGGCCCTCGTCAATGTCTCTCAGATCCTTACTCTTGCCCATTTTTTTTTCCTGCTTCCAACACATCAACTTCACAAATTGACTGTTCACTTGCTGCCTAATATATCCCACCCCTTGACAGGTGCCACTGTAATGAGATAATCAATGTTATTCACTTCACCTGTCAGTGGTTTTAATGTTGTGGATGATTGGTGTATTTCTGTATGTTGATTGTTTCAAAGTAAATACGGTAAGGTAAGGTAAGAAGGTAAGAAATCCTTCTTTGCGTACTGCTGATGCTGTGCGCGTCCATGTTGATTTGACGTCACTTGCTGAACTCGTAGGTGAGAATACCATATATCCCAAGTTCCCGAGTAAAAAGTCAGAGTTGAAGGGGTGCTTCCTTTGGCCTTCCTTTTTTCCTGGTCGGAGGTCGGGAATTACGTGCTCTAGTCGAATGCAGCATACTGTGTGTACAGAAGAGATAGGTGTAGTAACAATTTTAAAACAGAGGAAGGCAGCAATGAGCAATGGCACCGTCTAACCTGCCAATGAAAGAAGAAGACATCCATATGCGCGGTTCATTCTCATTTCTGCCCTCTAGTGGTTGTTTAAGGGATTGACCGGAGGTATGATATTTGTTCACGTCACTTTCTCTTCTTACTTTCTACCGAAATAGAAGCCAGAATTAACTCAAATTCAATCTGTAGTGGTAATAAAAAAAATCTCCAAAGTGTCTTCTACGTACAGAACCGAGTTTTGGAGTGTGGTAAGTTACCCAATCGATCGTTATTGTTATTTGAGGTGAAATGAAACTAATGTAGTTGTCCTGAGCGACCGGAGCAGTCCCATGATAACTCCAATTCTTTCTGTAAAATTATTTCAGTTCTGAACTGCAAGAATGTTTCTCTGTGAATTATTACAAAGCCAAAATGTCACATTTTTTTTTCGTTTTTCTTCCACATCCTGGTGGCGAATGGACGGTGTTGGATGGAGTGGAAAAAGCAGGCCACACTCGCCCTGTCCTCTCAGTGCTACCTACCGCGCTGCTAGGCTGAGCTAGCATAAACAAGTGCACAAAACAGAGAAATATCTCAACATAGTGTTCATTGGAAAAAGTTTCCGCGTTAGAGTCGGCGCTTTTGTTGGTCAAACTAGTTATTTGCGCATTATTTTTGTAGTCAGAGCTGTAACAGGATGTTAAAGTAACCCAGTCAGGCTAATAGCTGTACATTTGTTTGGGGTTTGCTGTGATTTGTTGTCAAAATGGGTTTATGTGACGAGCAAATGCACAGAAATTCCTGTCACCATCAGCCTTTTGAGCTTTCAAAAACACTCAGTAAACAATTACAGAAATATAATGATCTAAAAAAAAAACAAAAACAAATAGTCAAGTCAGGTTTTTTTTTTTTTTTTTTTGGCCAAAATGAAATCTACACAGACTGAAACCAACTCCAGTAGCAGCCAGTTAGCTATTAAAGTCAAATCAAAATTTGTATTTCGGATGGTTTTTTTTTGTATCTGCCTCATATTGTTGGACACGAACAAGAAAAAAAAGTACAATTGTTTTGGAGATAATCTCATTTTAACTTGATACTTTATCTCTTCTGGGGAAAACGATTCATATTTTTTTGATGACTCATCCTGTACCAGTCTTGTGTTTATCCAATTAAATGCTCTCTGGAAGCTATATGTCCCGCCTCCGGAGGCGGGTCTTGCGCTCCAGTAGCAGCTTGTTAGCAGCAAATGTGGTATGTTGGTGCATTTTTGGCTGCCATCCTTTGGTTGAGGAAAAAATGGTTCGAGTTTAGTCATTTCGATGAGGATGGAATGTGTGTAAGCTGACACTTCTGTGACAGGCACTTTTTATTTATTTATTTATTTATTTAAAGGGGAGGTCTGTTTTACCTATTTCTAACTCAGACTGATCAAGATTATGATTCAGTCCTTATACACTGTACACCAGGCTTCTCTGTTAGTAAGAGTACAAATATCATTTTATCAAGTAGCATGATATTAAAAATGAATTATGTTAAATATTCTGTTTATTTACATTTTGTTCATTACTTTTTAACTATTATCCAGAAATGTCAGATGCTAGCACACACACCTGGCACCTGGAACAAGGTTTGATCTAAAGGCAGGTAAACCTAGATAAATGTATATACCGATAATGATGATTCTTTAGCTATAGAACTACCACTCGGACATGTTAGACGCCTCCTTCTGATGATCCTTTGGCTCTCCATCGCAATCGTCGTCACTGACGGTTGACCTCGACTCAAGTACGTACGGTCCGACCCCTAAACCACATGGCATCTTGATGTCTAGGATATTGTCCTTGTTAAATTCAGCAAGCACGGCTGAAAGAGGCTTTGAGAAGTGGAAAAACTATTTCTGAATGCCAAAGATTTCTCAAATCATTTGATAAAGTGTTTAAAAGAGAGGCTTGTGTCAGCAGTGTGACAGGAGACAAAACTCCAAGAGTGGGAATGTCCCGGCTTCCCAGCCATGTTTAGATTCTGGATTAGTTTTGATTAAATTAACCAACATGCATATTAGCTTCACTTTTTTTAAGCAGTATCCAGCAGTACGTTATGAGGTTCTATTCGGTTAAAGTTCAGCTTGGCAGCTACGTGCGCTGTTTGGCCCAGGAATGAAGGGTTGCATTTACAGAGATAGAGAATTATTGCAGCAATACTTTGGAATCGTTTTGTGTTGGTAAAGTGGTTTAGTGGACGACGAGTATTTACGAAAAACAAGTGCCAGTTAGGAGTTCTGTCTTTCTGTATAGAAGTTTCCTGATTGGTTAATGCAATTGGAACATGTTGGAATTTTTATTTGCCGAGGCAAGGAAAGAGTTCAGAGCGTTCACTGGATTTTTTTCCCATCAGAACATTCGCTTTAGTGGTCGCTTTCAAGTGGCCAGGACAGTGTTTAGGTCTAGGTATTTTTAAACAAATTGCTAACAGTCGCTTTAAACCCTGTCAACTTATTTCCGTAATTAGCTTCTTGCTGTTATAGCTTCTGGATCGTGTGTATATATATATATATTTCACATATAAATCAGAATAATATACTTTTAATTAATGAATGAGAAGTTTTGCCACAAAGTTTCTGAGTCCTTTCCCAGTCGGTGATTGGTCCAGATATCATGTTTGTTTGCACAGAACGCCAGTTCCCAGATCCTGCATATTTGCCTACAGTTATGGAACATGTTGGTACGACCAGTTGATGTGAAAGCCCTGTGATGAAAGCGGGACATTGTTGGATTTATTGTTGTTGTTGTTGATCCTTTGTCATTGGTGCAACAGATTTAGTTGACCCACTGTGATATTCTTCAAACTGAATCCAAACTCGCTACATGCTGCTCAGTTGGTCCTTCGGCTGTATCCGCTTGTACAGCGTGTTCAACGTAGAAGAATATAAATGAATGAAGGTTTTTTTAAAATAAGAAACATATGTAAACAAAAGAACCTGATAGTCGGGATGATGCACACAAAATAACTAGATAGTGAGAAACAAGAACACGCAGTGACTTGGAACATGATTACGTAGAAACAAGACAGTTGATGGAGATAACTCTTGAAAACCAGTGAACTAGTAGAGGAGGAGGAAACAAAGTCAGAACAATATTTTATCATCCACTGTAGGCAAACCTTCTTGTGGCAGAAGAACCCCACTATATAAATACATTCCTTGATGATCCTTCATAAGTGGCTTGGTGTTGTTATATGTGTATATGTATTGTTATAAATACATTATAGGCGTGAGAATGAATGAATGAATGAATGAAACCAATTAATTGATCCTATGGCCTAAAGTATGTGGCCACCTGAACAGTCACACCCATATGTGCTATCTGGGAAGGCTTTCCACTAGATTTTGAAACGTGGCTGTGGAGATTTGTCCTCTCCCCCATTAGAGTATTAGTGAGGTCAGGCACTGATGTCAGATGAGAGAGCCTGGTGTGCAGCTGACCCTCTAGTTTATCCCAAACATGCTCAGGGCATTGTGCAGGCCACTTGAGTGCTTCCAAACCAACCTCGGCAAATCATGTCTTTATGGACCTTTTGGGATCTTATGGGGCATCGTCATGCTGGAATAGCTTTGGAGCCCATAGTTCCAATAAAGAGAAATCTTAATGCTACATTCCACCAAGACTTTCTAGACAATTGTGTTGTTCTAACTTGGGGGTGGGGGTCACATATGGGTGTGAGGATCAGTTGTCCACATACATGTGGCCATAAAGTGGTGCATGCAGTTATGAAAGCATATACAGAGATAATGTTGACAAACTGCGGATAAAACATTTAACCTGTGATGATAGTTCAGTTTGTCTGCAGCAAAGCCTGCCAAGTGCAGTGGCTCAGCTCTCAGCCCCATCAGAAACACTCAAAGCAGTGTGACCAAGAAAGTAGTAAACTGTCAGCTTTAATCTCCTGTCAGCTCATTTTCACAATTAGCTTCTTGCTGTTATATAGATCCATCTATATAAAGAAAGAAAGAAATAAAGAACATTGGGTTATTTCCTGTTAAGAGATTTCTGAAATTCTTTTTTTCACCCATTTTTATCTAGACGATTTGAGCTGTGTGCCGAAATTTAGCATACAGGAAGGAAGGGTCTTTTTTTAGGAGCCATTTCATCCCCCTCAAATCTGGAATTGAATGGAAAGCACCATCCTTCTTGGATGGAAATATGTTATAGAACCTTTTGTTTTGAACCATGGTCTACCTTTTTGATCATGCCTCTGTCCAAGAGAACGTCTTGGGTCAGAGCGACAACGTTAATGGTGCCTGATATCAACGAGGCCCCGAGTCCCAGGTGAGACTGGAGTTTGTATCCATGCAACATTTTCAGGGATCTTTTAGTGATGGGGGGGCCTGGCCCATGAGATGGATAGGGGTGCTGAGGCACCTGCCTAAGACTTGCGAAAGGCAGGCAGAACCTCTGTGGACACTGGAACACAGAACTGGGTTGCAGTGACCTGAAAGCATTGTGTGGATGGTCTATATGTCCATACTAAGTTTGTGATCCTGAAACTTGCCCGCTTCTCTCCACAGCCTGTTCGGCAGGCTCAAAGAGTGACCCTGGCACACGGGGTATATATCTCATGATTGATTTGTACACGCCCATTAGAGCAGTTTGTGCTAACCATTCATTGCACTGTGCAATAATCAGGTTGGCGGAGAGTAGCCATATATCCTGGCCTACATGGATCAGCTCCCTCACAGAGGGATCAGGCTTCTGCAGTTATAAGCAACTGTTTGAATGCTAGCAGTAAAACAGTTAAGACCACCAAGGATGCGATACAGTCGTCAACAGCAGGCATGTGGCTCATCATGTTAGCTTGAATGCATGCCACGGAGCCCTGGTGTAGTGGAGTCAGCAGTGGCTGTGAGCTGCCCACAAGGATCTCTCGATTTAATTGGCTGTAGACATACCATCCTTGCACTCCTCCGGGTAAAGCAATAATGCTAGTGCTACTCAAGCAAAGCCAGAGTGGCTTCTTCTCAAGGTGCTCCTTCATGCCGGAGAAGGGAACTCGGGGCCTTTCGGAACATTCTCAATTTCGTTGTCTGTTTTAAGTATGGACGATGTCACATTAGTGGCACATATCAACCTGCAAAGATGGCTAATCATGTGGAGAAGTACACACTTTTATCACTGGAAGCCATGCATGCAGAGGGAGTGTTGAACTGGTGGGAGGACTTGCCGTTCCTTTACGGAGAGTGGAACATCAACACCGTATCAAGAGAAAAGGCACAGTGCCCGCTGTTGTTCTCTTTATGACCCCCGAGCATTGGGGATGGATGTATAAGTACACAGATGTGAATGTTTAATGGCAGGGGAAGTACTGGCTTGGGGAGATTACGCAGTTCTGCTAGGGGTGTGCATGGATATTTAAATACCTGATTAACTAGATTAACTAGAGATGCCAGTATTCCAATACTGTACTCACTGTTTGGTTATTCATTGTGCATAGTATGCACAAGAAGTGTGCAGGTTAGTCCAGGTGTGCATCTGGAATTAAAAAGTTTTGGAAGCAGCTGGCTTCTCCCTAGCTTCGACACAACATGTTTTGCCCCATTCTGTTGTGCAGGGACCTGCTGAGCCAGGTATGGGCAGAAATTTATGATTCACATCCAGCGCAGTAGATCCCTTGATGGATACCAGTGGTAAGTGTTTGAACAGTGGTGCACAGATAAGCACAAGCAGCCTTTTCAGTGCCCCAATTGTGGTGATGTTATCTTTCCTCCAGGAGCTGATGAATAAGGGAAACTCATTCTGAACGACCAGTTTCCGAACAATTTTCCCCATCCTCAGCTGAAGGTGTGACTAAGTGCAAATAAAATCTGCCTGGCGAAAGAACCCAAAAGGTGCGTTTGCTTCTGGCAGCAGCTAGTTTCACTTTGCATCATTATCTAGGTGATGTTTGACTAGGTGAATTTGCAAACCTGGGACTTGTGAGCAAATCGAAAACAAGAAGGTGGTGTTGTGGCGTCTCTGCTCTGGTACGCATCTACGGGAAAAAGTTACTCCTGCATTTTCTGTTAAATCATCCCAGCCTGAACCAACCAACTATCTGATTGGCAATGATTGGTTGACTGTCTAAATCGGGTAATGTTTGGATCTTTAGTGTGCATGTAAATGCACTGTGTGTGTCTGTGTTTTTGACGCTACACACTGTCCTCTACTGTGTGCGACTAATAAATCGTTAGAGGCTTCAGTCATTTTCTAGCATGTCGTCTTATGTTCAGAATGTGAACCTGACTTGGCTCAGAGACTGTGATTTTTAAAACTTAATCAAAGTACTTGCAATCAGAATCTGTCTCCCATGTCTCTATTTTCTCTTTCCTGTCTCACTCCCTGCCCTCCCTTTTTTCTCTCTCACTCTCTCTCCCTCACTCACACTCTTGTCTCCCTCACTCTGTCACTCCTCATTCTCTCTCTCTTTCTATCTCTTGCTCGCTCTCTCTCTCTCTCTCTCCCTCCCCCCCCTCCCTCATTCGTCCTCTCACTCCCTCTCTCTCTCTGTCTCCTTTTCTGTCTGTCTGTCTGTCTGTCTGTCTGTCTGTCTGTCTTTTTCTCTCTCTCTCTCTCTCTCACTCGCTCTCTCTCCCCTCCCTCGGTCATTCTGTTTATCTCCTCCCCTCTCTTTCTTGCTCTCTCTCTATTTGTTCTTTCCGTCTCCCTCCCTCTTTCCCTCTCTCTCTCTCCCTCTCTCTCTCTCTCTCTCTCTCTCTCCCTCCCTCCCTCTCCCTCACTGAAAAAGACTTCTCCTCCCTCATCCCTCCATTTTCTTGTCTTCCTGAATACCTCTCTCTCAGCCATTTTCTCCTGAGGTGTAACCACTACAATTCTAAAATGCCCCCAAAATGAAAATGGCTTTATTACACATACAGTATGTTGCAGCATTACATCATATATTGTCTGTAATCAAATACACAAACTGTGTATTGTGACGTGTCTGGTGTCCGTTTAATTGTTCCAGTTAAAGATTAGAATATTAAACATTTTATTTCTAAACAGCAATTCAATCAGCAAAAATAACTAAGTTAGCGAAATGAAAAGCATGTCCATGTTTAGTTGGTGATGTTTGAACTTTATTAAGTTTTTGTTTTTCTCTGTCTTATATTTGGATATATATTTGGACCATTACTAGACTTGGGTATGCACTGAAGATTTGCGGATTCGAATGATGACACTCTGACTTTGTGGCCAGTGCAGATCTCTTACTGCCATATCTCTCTCTCCTTCATCTCTCATTTCATTCATTAGTCTTTTGTACACGATTGTATATATGTTTCTGTCTTTTAATTTACTAAGTTTGCTTAGTCACTCTCTCTCTCTCTCTCTCTCTTTCCCTTCATCTTTCCCTTTCTCTTTCTCTCTCCCCCTTCATATCTCCCCCCTTCATTTCTCTCTTTCTTTCTCTCTCTCTCTCACTCTCTCTCTCTCTCCCTTCATCTCTTTCTTTCTCTCTCCCCCTTCATATCTCTCTCTCCCCTTCATCTCTCTCTCTCTTTCTTTCTCTTTCTCTCTCTCTCTCTATCTCTCCCCCTTCATCTCTCTCTCTCTTTCTCTCTCTTTCACACTCCCCCCCTTCATATCTCTCTCTCTCTCTCTCTCTCTCTCCCTTTTATTCTTTGTTTCAACTCCTCTCAATCTAGTACTGATTTGGGCTGTTTATATCTAATATGTTTTTCTTTGGGGCATAAAATATCGTGTGTGTGTGTGTGTGTGTGTGTGTGTGTGTGTGTGTGTGCGCGCATGCTTGCACCAGTAAGAAAGAGAGAGAAAAAGAAAGAGAGAGAGAGACAGGGTGAAAGAGAGAGATGGGGGAGGGGAAAGAGGAAAATTAGAGCGAGCACATATGAGAGAGAGAGAGAGAAAGAGAGAGAGAGAAAGAGAGAGAGAGACAGTCTGACAGAAAGGGAGGGGAGAGAGGAATAAGAACAAGCTCACATACAGAGAGAACAGAGACAGTGTGTATCTGTGTGTGTGTTTGTGTGTAGCTATAGACAGCAGTAGAGTGTGGAGCAAAAGGGGCAAGCAGGTAAACGTGAACTTCTGACTAAAGATGAGATCGCTCAAACATCTAAAACCTCAAACCAAGAGAAATTTGGTAAGTTTCTATTAGAGGGTGTGTGTGTGTGTGTGTGTGTGTGTGTTTGTGTGTGAGTGAGAGAGTGAGTGTGTTCACTTATTCTTTACTGTGTACAATACAGATTTTAATGATTTAAGAGCTACATTGTTTTAACCAAATGTATTTTTCACATTTGAGGTGCTATGCTGTTATTTCTTTCTCTGCTGTACATTTAAATAAAATTTTTTTATTTGTATATGCTTTTCATTTTATTCTTTTTCCCCCCTCTCTCTCTCTCTCTCTCTCTGCCTCTTTTCTCTTGCTCTCTTTCACTCACCCACTCTCTTGTTCACTCACACAGTCAACCCCTCCTCTTTTTTTTCCTCTCCCTCCATCACTCGCCTAATCTGTCTTTTCTGTCAGTCGAGCTTCCTTTCATGCACTCTTTCCCTCACTGTGCATATTCATGATTTTTTTTTTTTGTTAGTATCTCTCTCTTTCTTTTTACTTATTTTGGGAAGAGTATGGTGTTCACAAATGGGGAAAAAAAAAGAAGGATAGGCGAGCAGAATTCACAACTATCAATGTATCGTTTTTATGTGCAGTTAAATTAGTTGATTGAATGACATTGAAATTACTTGACATAATCTTCAGTTCTATCCCAAATAAAGCATTTTATTTCCTCATGAGATGAACTGAGTGTCTCTGTGGTTTAACTGGTGAACAGGCAATGCAATCCAACAAATGTTTTCAGTTGTATTTTACTTGAAGTCTAGGTTGTGCGTTTATCCACTCTGAGGTATTTTATTGTGTGTCTATGTGGCAGGAGGAGAAGACCCAGCAGCTGGTTCGATGTTATGCTGAAGCCATGCACCAGCAGATGGATGTGGGGACACAGACAGACCCAGTGGTGGTCTTGTCTCTGGCCCAGGCTGCTGTGTTGGGACTTATATCCCAGAACGAGGTCTTTGGTGCCACCATTGCACCCAACGGCTTTTATACCGGAGAGCCCAAAGAATCGCCTGCTCCGTCCATCGAGCGGATGGACTACGAGTATGCTGACCAGCTCATTGGTGCCAATGGTGACTACCTGGGTGTGAACCTCGGAGAGGACGGTCAAGTTCACCCAAGCTGCGCCGAAAGGAGGTGGCAGGGGACACCTGAAAACACAAAGCCTCTTGTAGGGCACCAGAACTCGGGTTCACATGTCAAAGGTGAGTCTGTGACCCCGGGACTACCTTCCTGCAACCACATGATGAGCATGATGCCTAGAGAGAGCATGCAGATGGTAGATAACTCTGGTTACCGCCTTGCCTCCAAACCTCACCCCAACAACTGCTGCTCCACCTGTGTCCGGGAACCCAAGAGCACACATCCACCACCTAACCACCATGTTCATAACCACCCCAACACTCACACATCTAATGAGGTTCATTCTCATGGCAGAAACCATACACTGGAGAAAAGGGGAAATGAGGATGTACAAGAGGAAGGGAATGACGCAAGGATGGGGAAGGCCAGCGGTGGAGGGGAAGAGATCAGCAGCTACTTCCGTGCTAATGAGGTTGGCTATGAGGGTGGCGATATGGACGGAGTAGGGGAGTTTGATGAGAGCAACCAAGGCCTGTTCTGGGGGGAGCCTGTGGAAGGGGAGGCACCGCGGGGGCGCCGCATTGACCGATTGGACATCAACATTCAGATCAACGAGTCATATTGTGTAGACGTTGGCGAAGGCTTGAAGCGCTGGAAGTGCCGCATGTGTGAAAAGTCATACACTTCTAAATATAACCTTGTAACACATATCCTGGGTCACAATGGCATTAAACCCCATGCCTGCCCACATTGTGGTAAGCTCTTCAAGCAGCCAAGCCACCTGCAGACACACCTCCTGACGCACCAAGGCACACGGCCGCACAAGTGCACTGTCTGCAAAAAGGGCTTTACTCAGACCAGCCACCTAAAACGCCACATGTTGCAACACTCAGATGTCAAGCCCTTCAGCTGTCGCTTTTGCCGCAGAGGCTTCGCCTACCCCAGTGAGCTGCGAGCCCATGAGGTAAAGCATGAGCGAGGCCGCTGCCACATCTGCACGCAGTGCTCCATGGAGTTCCCCACCTATGCCCACCTCAAACGCCATCAGGTCAGCCACCAAGGGCCAGCCACCTTCCAGTGTAGCCACTGCAGTAAGACATTTGCTTACCGTAGTCAGTTGCAGAACCATATGCTGAAGCATCAGGCCCAACGCTCTTTTTCCTGCAGCCAGTGCGGCCTGCAGTTCCTGCAGCTCCACCAGCTACGTCAGCACTCTCTCACACACAAAGTGCTCAAGCCTCAGGCGCGTGCCTCTAAGGTAAAAATGACTTTGTTTCAGTATGTTTGTGTGTGTGTATGGAGCTTCTAGCACAGTTGTAACAAACTCATTTACATTGTAAGCACGGATAAAAAAAGTAGGCATGCATCTGCTTTTCATGTGTTACAAGACTAATTCCAAGATAGTTGGACGAGAAACCTTGGCTTAGGACAAATACCAGTGCCAGAAATACAAGGTTTCCAAATACATTTTCATTTATAATGTTTAGCTGAGAATTTTTTTTGTAGCCAAAAATATCTTGTACACCTTATACACAGAGAGCCCAGCTTATTAGGTACACCTTATTAAAAATGTTTTTGTGTGTTTAATAAACTGCAAACCCAGCGTATCCTTCCTTTTAATTTTAAATACATGTGTAGTGCTCCCTTAGTGGCTAATTCAGCTAGGTTGCATAGAATATTGGAGAGTGGGATTGTGGGATTTATCTGCCATCTGGAAGGAGCTATCTGTTGACATCGAATGTTTAGAATGAGGCGATCATGCCAAAGATGTCTTTTGGTTTGGTCGTGACAGAAAGCACTGCATGTCATGGTTAGAGCTTGCATATGACTTTATAGAAATAGCCTACACCTTTAAATGACGTGAAAGTGCAACATGTTAAAAAGAACAAGTCTAATGTACGACGTTGGTCCACGTAAAAGGTAAACGGATGCTGATGATGTAAAAGTAAAAAAATTACTTTATATTTTATTGTTGTGTGGTTATGGTGATTATTGTGGTTATTAGTGATGATTTTCTTTTTTTGAGAAATTGCCGGACTGTGGTTGCAGCCAGTAATTAGAAATAAAGTAGGAATTTATGCTTGGAGAAATTTTTTCCCCCCTGATTGGTCAGTTGTCAGGTACACAGCTAGCAGGAGAATCAATATTGGAATCTCAATATTATCCGCTCTGCTCCCAACTCCAGGCTCATATGAATTATTACTGGAGTTAATGCCATAACTCTTGCTACACTAGAGAAGAGCTTACAAGTAATTCCTAGCTATCTTAATCTCACTTTCTGTAAATGTGATGAACTACGCAATTATGCTATCCAGATGCTTGTTTTTAATTGACGTCTCTCTTTTTCTGTTTGTTTCTTTTCACATCTAACTCTATTACCTATCCATGCTCCATTTATTTATTTATTTATTTATTTATTTATTTATTTATTTATTTATTTATTTATTTATTTTGGATCTCTCCTGCTCGTTTACTATTGAAGACCACCCTGCAGTTCCTTTTTGTTTTCGGGCTGTCCATCCGTCCGTTTATTTTTCTCATTATGTTTTCGGGTTGTCCGTCCATCGTTCATTATCGTTAGTGCGATATCTCCAGAACGAGTGGTTGAATGTTTGTCTTTATATGGAATTATTGTAACCAGCAGATGAACTGATTTGTGGAAGTAATCCAAATACGGTCAAGGTCACAGCAAGGTCAAATGTATAAAATAGGTTTTCTTCGATTGCTTCCTTTGTGATTGTCCTATAGAGATGTGATTTACACCTTCGTGTTCAAGAGCTCCAGGCCCATTTTTAGCTAGCTATGACTTTTGCCAGCGGTTGTCCGTGTATCTGTTTGTCCATGCGTCTGTCTGAGATTCTCGTTGTAACCAGTAGATGAACTGTTCAGGTTTTGGAATTAATCCAAGCAGGATCAGCAAGGTCAAATGTCTGAATGTCTGAGTTTTTCTTCAATAGTTTCCTTCGTGATTGAAATATATTTTAAGGGTAATTCTGGCATACAGATTAGTAGCAAGAAGGACTGGACTTGGTGGTGGTGGAGACATCCCCATCCGCACTGTTGGCATCAAGTTCGACTTGTTCCCTTTGCCTCACTCTCTTTCCTCTAACCTACCAGGTACAACTCATTGTTTGTTTTGTGTTCCCAAGGCCTTCATGGGATGCCTTTGGTGTGGTAGAAGAGGGTAAACTCAAATCTCTGTAGGGTCATGGCTCTCCAGGACCTGAGTTCGACACCCCTGTAGATTCGCCTAAAAATGTATCCCGAGTTTCCAGACTATTAGGTACTCTTAACTAGTAGTGTTGTGCTTGGTTAGATGTAACGTATTTGGCCGGGTCAAGATTCAAACTGGGATGTGTTGCACAAGAATGTTGTACCACAACACACAAGCATTTGCCTTATTGCTGGGAGACCAAAAGTTTGAATCCTGATGATGCCACAGCTGTCTATGTCACACAACTGGCCATGCTCTTTGGGGCGGGAGGATACCATTGCACTTACCCTTGTCCATCAGAGCTTTATTAACCAATAACTGCCATCTGTGAGCTGGTGTATGCGCAAGAGGCCAGTTAGCGCTTTCATCTAAGTGTGTTCAGCTGTCCTGTGACATGGCATGATCAGCAGTTCAGAAAGAAGCTTGCATGTATCTCAGAGGAAGCACATGCTAGCCTTCACCACCTCCAATTGGTAGCTGTTGTGCAATAGGGGATACTTAGCTTGTAGTTCAGCCGAACCATTCAGCATGTCATGGTGCATTATCATGCTAGAAGTGTCCTATAAAATGTGGACAAACTCTAGCCATGGAGGGCTGAACTTGATCAGTTCCATGGTCATAGTCATATGCTCTTTGGTTGGTATCAGTATATCGTGTATCGTTAACCTCATAAAGTATGGGACCATGGATCCATGCTGCTTGAGCCAAATTCTAATCTTCTGCAGCATGGAATACAAATCTTGATTTGTCCAACCAGGCACACTCACCAGTACAGTTGTGATGTCCTGTGTCTGCTGGAGAGATTCTTTCTGTAAGAAAACACCTGTTATGGAGATGCTACAATGAGTGTGCCCAGTCTTATCCGCAAAGGGCCGCTGTGGTTGCAGCGTTTCCTTCCAGCCAAGCAGGTCCCGGACCTGACTGAAGACCAAGATCAGCTGATTAAACAAAGTGGGATCAGTGGTTCCTGCTTGGTTGGAACGAAAGACTGCAGTTGCACCAGCTTTTTGCAGATTAAAAAAGAAAAAAAAGCTCATCTGCTCAACTCATTTGTAAGTTGCTTTGGATAAAAGTGTCTGAAAAAGGTTTAAACGTAGAACTAGCTAACACCAGCTATCATTCCATAAACTCACTATGTTCTCTCATTTTACCCATTCCAACAGTCAGTTTAACGCTCGTGCTTGAAACACTGGTCTTCTTAATTAATACTACACGATGCAGTTACGTCCCGCTCGTTGGAATGTACTGATGGTGAGCAGGGGTTGTGTACCTAATAAACTGCCAACTCGCTTAATGTCAACTATCTTTTTTTTTTTATTTCAATACATCACCCAAACCAAAAAGAAATGATTGTTATATGAATGAGATGCTCTCACATAGACGTCTATTGTCAATCATTCCTTGAGATATCACAAGTCTTCACTGCTTCCTGTTGATCCTCAGGGAACAAAAGGCTTCAAGTGTGACGTGTGCGCTCGCGAGTTCACATTGTCTGCAAACCTGAGGAGGCACATGCTGATCCACGCCAGTGTCAGGCCCTTTCAGTGTCACGTCTGCTTCAAGTCCTTCGTCCAGAAGCAGACTCTAAAAACTCACATGATCGTCCACCTTCCTGTGAAACCCTTTAAGTGCAAGGTAAGGCTCCAGAATGTCAGAGCACCACAGACATGACTAGCAAATCATATTCACTTCAATCGAACAGTTCCGGATTTTGCTGATCGTTAAGGCGGTATTGGTTAGCATCGATACCATGAAGAATCTGGACCCATCTGGTTGACTGTACACGACCCATTGTTGTTGACGTAGTGGATTTGCCACTAGACTTGGTGACTTTTTTTTTTAAACCCTTTAGTGATTTTGTTTCAAAAAAGAAGCCTAGCGACAAATCCAGCAACTTTTGAACTGATCTCTGTGACGTTCCTGCACACAGTACGGTTGTCCAGCTAACATATGATACAACTACTCACTACCACTGCTTGCTTTGTCTGCGTTCTTAATAAAAAAAAAAAACGATAGCATTTTGTAAATGTTAAATAAATAATTGCTTTCAGTATTTTTGCAATAAATTCAGCAATAAATGTTCAGTCCCGTGTAGGCAAATCGGAAATAAATACAGCATCTTTCACATCTCATGCAATTATACTTCACAATTTATTTATTTATTTTTTTAACAGGTGTGTGGGAAATCATTTAACCGAATGTATAATCTTCTGGGTCACATGCATCTCCATGCTGGCAGCAAGCCATTTAAATGTGCATACTGCTCCAGCCGATTCAACCTGAAGGGAAACCTCAGTCGACACATGAAGGTCAAACATGGCATGGATGTATCCCCAGAGGGACAAGGTGAGGAAGATCTAATAAAATCTACTTAAGGCTGATATTCAGATATCAGCGATATCATTGCTTCATATATTTTGACCTCTTATTTGTCTCTCAGATGCTCCTCCAGATCTGGAACCCCATGAGGATTATGAAGAGGATAACTTTAACTTCGCTGCCCCTGAAAATATGGATGCTAATGATGCGCCTAATCTCACCAAGCTCTCTGAGGTTGCTATACAGGAGCTGGACTATTATAACTTTGGAAAGGATGTGGGCACCTACAACACAGCATGAGCCCTCTGAATAAGACTAAAGCTGAAATACCGTTGAGTATCCATTGAACTAATTCGGCACTTATCAGCCATATGCCGGTTGTTATGTATGTCCATGAGAGCCAAGGCTTCTCTATGATTACTGATGGACAGATGGCCATCTTGGGTTCACTCATGTTGTAACTATTCTGATCCTGTTTCGTAAGAACCACTAAATTTGCTAAGAGTCTTTTGAACAGTTGTAAGTTTACCCTGTGCCGCGGTGTGGCATTTCTGCAGTACATTATTAATTAAAGGTCCACTCAGCAAGGTTCATGACCAAAAATTAACAGCGTACATATATAAAAGTGATTACTTACAGTCTTTACATAAAGTACACTCACATGAGGTGAAGGGTTACATTTCTTTGTTGACTATAAGATGGCACGGTGGGTAGCGTTGCGACCTCACACCTCCAGGGTCCGTGATTCGATCCTGAGCTTGGGTTACTGCCTGTGCGGAGTTTCTGTGCATGTTCTCCCTCCCAAAAACGTGACTCTAGGTGGAACGACTGTGCTAAATTACCCCTAGGTGTGAATGAGTGTGTGAATGTGTGCGTGCAGTTTGCCTATGATGGATTGGCATTACCATCAAGGGTGTAGCCCTACCTCGTACCCAGTGTTGAATGAGGCAGTTTATTGTATTATAGCCCAAGCTTCCTTGCCATGCTTAAGATCATGTGTCCATAAAGCCTAAGTATGGGTGAAGATGCCATCGAAGACGTTTTGCGCCCTCTTTGAGTGCGGTTGTGCAGTTTTGGATGTCTCAAGCCCTGTGATCATCCTCCAGGTCTGCACTCTGGGGATGTCGGACTGCAGCCAATGAGGGCATAAATTCAGACCATACAAAGCAATTTAATTATTCATCTCATGCAAGTGTATGTAATGTAGGGGGAAAAAAAAAAGATCATAAATAAACAGTGCTATATACAGACCGGTGACAAATTTAAGGGGGGAAAAAAACACTGTAAAGTGTGTTAGTAAGGTTTTAGGTCACCATGAGCCACTAGAACAGTTTCAGTGTGCCTTGGCATAAAAGTCTCTGGAACTGTACTAGAGATGAACACCATTCTTCCAAAAGATACGCTCTCAGTTGGTGTGTTGACGATGGTAGTAGAGAGCCCCGTCCAACAGGTCGCTTCAAAATCTCCCATTGTCTGGTGACTACAATGGCCATAGCATGACTTACGTTATTTTCCATCCTCATCAGATGATTTAGTGCTCCCTCGTGCCCTGTGGATGGGGGCGGGGTCATCCCGGGATAGGACTGTTTCATCATAAGCAAAAGATGATCAGTCAGAAGAACTTTGTACTGATTTGCAGCGACTGTCCACTCTACAGCGACAAATGGACTCATGTCATGTTAGCAAAAATAAATGCCCCCTACAGCCACTGTTTTTTTTTTTTTTCTTTCTTTTCATTTGTGACCCATTTGTGTATTGTCTGTTTTTGATCACTGACTGGACCTTTAAAAAAAAAAAGCCTGACTAATATCACTTAAGTTTCTTTGCCTCTACTTACTGTTGTTTATATATGAGGGAACGTAAAAGCTTGCCCGTTATATTTGTGCTCAGTGGAGCAGTGTACTAGTGAGTGTACATACATGAGAGTGTGTGTTTGGGCCCCATTACCAAAGTCACTGCATGACCATCCACCCTTAGGCACCACTACAATTTCCAGAAATCAATACCTTCACCAACAACCAGTTATTTGTAGAGAATACTTGTTCCCGTATATTAGTTTGATATTTATTTTGCACCTTTTGATTAAAAATGCATTTAATATCTTTTGAGGAGATACCTGGTTTATCACTGACAGTTAAAGCTCTTGTCTAATCTTCATCTCATAGGAGAGAGATAGGGCAACATTACCAGTTGTGTTAGTTTCTTTAAATAAAGCATTTTCAAAGTGAAGTAATTTCTTTAGTCTTTCCTTAACCAGCTAACTTTCTTCAGGTCTTTGATTTGATGCTGAAACACTTTATTACATCATAACTGGTGCTTTTCCACACCCACTTGTTTTCAACATAAACAAACAGGCAACAAAAGCTCAACGTAAAGTCAACACTGACAGCGGGACACTGTCGTAGTTCAGCTTCCAGCTCCAGGAAGTGTTAGGTAAGGCTCTCTCTCGCTCACTGCAGCACACGGGGCGTATAAATCAGCCATCATTAACAGCGACAGTGGAAAATACTTGAGTAGCTGAACTTTGTCACTGTACTTAAGTACTATTTTGGAAGAGTTTTACTTTACCCAAGTATTACTGGAAATGAATATTTCTACTCAAGTACATTTTCAAGAGAGAAAAAGATGCAGCAAGCCTATGAAGCAGTATGTTAACTTTTAAATTTTGTAATTTAGTTAGATTAATTAGCTACTGAGTTTTTGTAAATTTGCTTGTTAAATTAGCTAGCTAGTAAAGTTTTGTAAACAGTTTAGGTTTTGTATTTGTTACTAATGTGCCTTAGCTTTCATTCCAAAAAAAGCTTAAAAAAAAAAAGAGAGAAAGTGCTATTGCATATTAATTAACCAGCAATCCAAATTCTAGGTATGTTTGAGTTAGCATATTATTTTCCTTAGGAATGCTTAGCAGACTAGCTAGTCTTGCAGGGTTGGGCAAGATGTCCGCACTTTTCATCAGTTAGAAATTTTTACTTTTGTCTTGAGTATGTTTAAATGTAGGTACTTTTTGACTGTCACTCACTTTCTGTGTCATCTTTTTCCACCTTTATTGACAACGGGTGCTCAACCATGCGGCCACTGCCACACTATTTTACATCTAAATATTGCTAATATATCTCTTTATATTGCTAAAAAAGTCCTTTAAAGCAGGAATGCATTTGAACCCTTTCTAGCAGTACACTGGCATTCTGTTCTGCAGGACGGAATGGGAATCCACTTATTGGACATTTTCAATCAGTATAAACAAATGAATTATGTTATTGCCACAAGTCTGTTATAAGATTAGTCAGGACGCTGTTGGTGAGGATGATGGGAAATGGGAGAGGTGAAACAATTCACATCTCTCCACAATAACACTGGTACAGAGATAAAACAGACAGCACAGCTAAAGCTTTTTTTGGATAAAACACTGTAATACAACTGCCATAACAAAATTATAACATTTAAACCTAGTAGGCTAGGTTAAAAAAAAGGAAATACTCATGAAATACTGCAAATTCTTAAAGTCTACTTTCATATGAGCCTTTAATCACTACTGTGGAGTGTGACACGACATAAATAAATTCAGTGCTCAACACGGGCATCTCCAAAACTGGCGCAAATTCCATTTTTTGGCGTCTGTTAAAAAGCGATAAAGTTTCAATTATTTTAGGCCGTCCACTATGGAGGGATGTTATCCTGCCGGTTCTCATTATAGCTGTAGGAGTGGATAAGGATTAAAAACTTTATCAAGCAAAGTTGAATACATGTCTCCATGATCAGATTCCTAATCAGAGAGAACACCATGCTGAGACGCTCCTCTATGTTTTGTAGATAAGACCACTCTAATGCGATCTTGTGTACAGGGAGACTAGTTCATGCTGTCAAACATGACGCAGTCCTCCTGCTTTAGCTTACACACTACATGTGGCTTTGGCCACAAAGCACAGCAGCAGCTGGTTTTCCTTCATCTTTTATTACACTGTTTGTATCTGACCAGGGATCAGGAGGACAACCAGTCTCGTTTAGGGAAATCACAGCTGTATGTTTGAGGCAAAGCAGACGACGGACACTAGGTTAATAAAGTTAAGGAATGTGTAAAGGACGTTAGGATGCTGAGTAATTTCCTCCGACGTAATTCCAGTGAGACAGAAGTACATCTATTAGGGGCCACAGGCAGATAGAAGTAATCTTGCAGCTGTAGTGACTCTTTGTGGCTTTTCTTCACGTTACTTCACACACCAGGATTATGGAAATCTGGACTAGTTAGCTTGCCCACTACCCTTCCACAGGCTGACGGAGTCCCAGTTTGCACTCTGATCACAATATATGATAATCCGTCCTATAAACTTTTGCTATAATGATAAAGACTGTCCTGTGCTTATCCTAGGACTGTTATTCACAACATACTTGTACCACACGTCTCTTCAACACACATACATATTCACAGTTCCTCAAGAACTATAGAAAGACCATCTATAAGGCAAGCTATGTTTCTTCAGTAAGCATAGCATACACTTCAGCAACCTTCTCTCTACAGCTTTTCTTTATTTTAATTTTAATTTATTTATTTATAAATTTTTTACTATGGTCAAACATTCAATGGTGCAGGTTAATTGCCTTTAACAAATAATTGATTGCCTTACAAATATGCAGCGACATATTCATCTAAAACGACAAGATTTAGGTACTAACCTACTTTGGGGCTTTGGTTTTTGAACTTCACTGAAGTAGTTCTAGAAAAATGAATTGGCTTAATTTTACAATACGTCTGTGTTCTTTTCATATCAATATTAATATTTATGAACACTGATTATTCAGCTCATAGTGATTATAATGTTGCTATTAATTTATATTGTGTTTGTATTAATAATAATCTAAGGATCATGACAGTCAAACAGCCAGCAGGTGGAAGCATAACACCACGCTGATTCTTGTGGGCTCCTGTTACATTCTTTGACGCTTAAAAAAAGAAAAGGTATTAGGAAATATATTTAATATATGGTCCTGTGGAAAGGCCATTTATCAGTGTTTGATAAATTGGGGGGGGGGGGGGGGGGGGGGGGGGGGGGGGGGGGGGGGGGGGGGGTGTTGGGGTTGGGGTTGGTTGGTTAAAGGGTATCTCAGATTCCCCAAAACTGGGTTGATTTTCCTTGAGAGCAATAACAACCGAATTTGATAGGGTAGCAAATTATTACTTAAGCCATTACGTTAGTACCATTATAGTTTGTATGTATGTACAATGTACAGAACAATTATAGTTGTAAGATATATATTGCAAAGATTGGCTGAACCAGGCAATGATTAAAAAAAATAAAGACGTCATTCACCTTAGAAATGCGTGTGCACCATGGTGAAATAGTTTCCCATGGAAAGAAGAATAAGAAGAAAAGAATCTCGATTTTGCAGTGCCAAAAGTTTTTGGGCTACTTTCCGGTCTTTTGTGTTGTATTTGAGAATTAGTTGGGATGCAAATATGGCTGGGACCTCCATAGCATCCATTAGCCTCAAGTTGGTTTTCTACCTTGTTAGCATTTCTACCCTGCATTTAGCTTATCACTTGCTGCTCTCTGTTTGCTGTGTTCATCTGTATGAGCTTCACTTTTGCTGTGTACTTTTTTCCCTGCCTAAACAGTTTCTCACCTAGCATTTTCTCCTTAAAATATTCCATATTCTCCAACAAACAGCCTACAAATAGCATAACTATTGGGCTTGTGGCCAATGTATTGCTAGCATGATTGAATGGTCTTCCCTCAACATACCATGCACTGTTTATTGCTGGAGTCAGGTTTCCCTCCATACAAGTCAAAAATGGGCACCAGATATGTACTCACTGTCTTGTGAATTGAACATCTCAAGGACACTGTATCTGACATCGCTTGTGCTGACTGTGCAGTAATACCTATGTTGACACAGTGCACTTGGCTGGCAGATTCAAACCTTGGCTCAGAGTCAGATCTGCCCAAAACCACTCAGCCTAAACAAATTGCTAGTCGCAAACGCCCAAGTCTGGGAACAATTGATAAACACGAGAATCAGAACAGTTAAAGCAGAACAAGAACAACAAGAAAAATGGAGTTAATCTTTAGACGAATCAGTGACTTAGACATGGCTCACATGAAATCAGTGATTCAGACACTTCTTAGAGCCCTTCTTATAGATAAATGGCTGGTTATCCTTCTTGACCCTTATCAGAGGAGCACGAGGATGCTATGTCTACAGCCACATCTAGGTGGTTCTTCCAGGCTGATAATGAGTGTAACTTCTGAGGAAGGGTCAAGTGCGACCCCTGTCTGCTCCGGGTGCCCATGACAAGCTCTAAACCAGCCACAGCATCCACTCTGAAAATGGCGGCCAACCAAGTGGAGTTGGATGGTGCAGTGCAACCCACCAGAGTTCACTATGCTACAGTGCAAGGGCTTTATTGACAGGTTGCAGAGGGGATTCAGACAGGCACCGCAAGTCACCCATGCCTGGTCTCCATGTTGTGTGTTCTGGTAATTCACTAGCAAGTCAAGTGTGGCTGCATGCTTGCCACTGATGCTTGTGTTGCATTGCTGGTAGTCCAGACCAGAAGAAGCTCTACGTCCAGATGTACACTGCCACACACTGTGTGCAGAAGCACTGTTGACTCTCCGGTGAGAATTTATCATATTGCATCATGTGTGCCACAAAATTAGATATTGATAGTGTGTTTCCTGTTGCCTAGAGGAGCGATAGAAATGTAGACCTTGCAGTTCAAAACCAAGGCTTCTCTACAAATTATTTTCTTATTCGAAAAAAAAAAAAGGACTCAATCCGATGTCTAAGAGGGTTGAACGTTTTTGAATGTTAAGGGCAGGGCTCATGCCATTCCGATTCCCAAACCAGGGAAAAACTTGTTTTCACCTGGAATGCCACCAGATACTATGACACTTTTAAATGTCACTACAACTTTGTCACTGTTTGACACAATGCCAACAGTGAATTAAAGTAAAAGTGTGCATACAAATCAAAAAAAAAAAAAAAAAATTCACACAAGAAGCCTACGAGCTAAGTGGGTCGCCAAGCATTACTGATTTGCTTGACAAATCCTCACCTGCACTTACTCCTTTATATCTGGTTGCTGGAGTACATTAGTCAGCTCTGCCGGCATTCCAAGCATTTGTGTTGTGCTACCCTTGCACTTAGTCATGTTCAGGTGTGGTATCGGCGTGCGCGGAGGATGCTAAGACTGATGATAGCAGCCGCATCAGTGATTCCCTCAGGACTGCTGAATACTGGAATTCAGTCATGCTGATTAAGTTCACTTTATTTTTCTTCTTACTGCTATTGAATGTCTATCTGATTATGACTTCTTCTAGCTGTTTAACACAGTAATTTAACAATTTAGGATGATTTTAGTTTAATTGATTTTCTCAATTTCTATATTATGTATAGAAGAGTAGCTTGTTACGAAGTCCCTGTACCTTGTGTATTCTTTGTTTCCTGAATAACAGAATGCTGTTTGCGTGTTCATTTATACAAGTGGATTTTAGACATCTAAATTTAAGTCTGTAAGCACTGACTAGTGCCAAAGTCTGCTTCCCTGTTGATTTCTGTCTGAAATTGTGCTCTAGCAGTCAGACGTTTGGACACATCTGCTCACAGAATGGTTTTCTTCATTTGTATTATTTATTGCTATTTTAGAATAATAATAAAGCCATTAGCACAATGAAATAACACTTGTGTATTTATGCTGTGACCTAGCTGAGTGTTAAACACAAATCACAAATAGATTACAAACCTCATAGTGCAAAAGAATGCAATAAATGACAATATAATACACTTAGGAAATGGAAACGTTTAAACGTTTTTATTTTTCATGATCTTTAAATTTGTTAATTTTCCGATTTGTATTAATAAATGAACTCTGGAAGACTATTATAGGGACGAGCCTGCTCAATTCAGCTTGAATCTCCCCTTGGCGCTGCTACGACACTCCATTGCCTCAATTTGCGAAATGCAGAATATTCCTTGGTCGACTTGAAATAGAAACAAATAATCAGTAGACAAAATTCCTTTGGCTGAAGAGCTTTGGACATAAATGTGTAAATCAATTATTTTGATTCCTAGGTATTTTGCGTTAAACAGCAAAAAACTCATGACACACTTGATCATGGCTAAACATAATACTGTTGTTCAATACATCCTGTTAAAACAATTTGCAGAGACTGATGGACACATGGATAGACAGTGCTATAGTAGTAATCACATTTGGACTCTCATCACTACCATTTGTGCCTATATTTTATTACAGTTTTTAAAGTGTTAATTATAGATTTAACTGGCCAGATATGTGTGGAGAATATATCCTACAAACAGAACAGATTCACTGTTTTTTTGTCTTTCATTTTTCAGCATTTTCTATGTGATGCAAAGTAAAATAAAAACCATGGGAAATGGCAATGGGAATGCATGCTGAGTAATCCCAATACAGAGCTAAAGATATTTTAGCAGATCTCCCATTTTCTGCCTGAATGAGTCTGCTGTCTGATTCAGGCGGATCTCTGGGAGCAGATAAAGGGTGGACAAGCCCTGTTTATTTTACTGGGGACTTTCACATCATCCAGAGGAACTCAACTAGATAATCAGTCACAAAGCTTCTAAAGACCATGGTTCCTGCACCCTGACACTGGCATGCTAAGACATCAGTAAACATCATCCGCAAAATGGCCAGTCGAGTGGAAATCTAGTCAGCTTAAATAAAATAATTTCACTTTCACTAACTATGTTTCTCTGTTTTACTATGATCTAAATTAAATTACATTTCCCAAGCGCGACACTTTAGAAAAATAAGGTATTTTCTGTATTTTGCTAACGTGAAAAGAAGTTTGGCCTAACTTTGGCTGAACTCAGTCTATTGAGTTCAAACTTAAAATATCCAACTTTATTCTGAGGAATATACACTTCACGGTTAAATCTGGCGTAGACTCAGTGTTTGACTTACTGCATGTTTGTGTCTGTGTGCATGGAATTGGAGAAATGAACGTGATGTAGTTCCTTGTCAGACAGCTTTCTGGACTTTGTTCCCAAGGTTTTCATGTATAATGTATTTGAAGGTGCAAGCGTTTTCCTCGTGTCATCCATTCCCCTAAGCCCTTGGTCCCGTGTAGTGAAAAAAGTACGCATCCTCACCATGACTTATAAAGTGTCTTTTTTAATCCTCGCACTAATGATCTGTAGAGAGAATGTTGGTTCCTGAGAAGGAGGGTCTTGGTGTGATCAGTGCATATTGGCCTGGATTAATAATAATAATAATAATAATAATAATAATAATAATAATAATAATAATAGAGTGTCACTTTAATTGTGTGGTCATAATCATGTTTTTCAACTAAGAAAGTATGGAATAAAACATGGCATGGCATGCTGTTACAGATAAATAATAAACAGTGGGGTAGTGTGTAATGTCAGATAACTTAAAAGAACAGCTTTACCTCTGACTGTGACAAAGCGTTGAAGCAGGAGACTCCTTCCATAAATGCTATTTAAACGTCTCCTTACACAAAACTTATAGACTCGCGGAAAACACCATATAAACCAACACACACATTTTCAATCCATTTATGTGGTGCATCCACCAAACAAGTCCCTGTGTAAGCTGTTGCTATAGAAACAGTGCATACACTATATGGCCAAAAGCATGTGGACATCTGACCATCACACCCATATGTGCTTGTTGAACATCCCATTCCAGATCTGATCCCTCCCTTTGGTGCCATAACAGCCTCGACTCTTCTGGGACTCTTCTTTCCACTAGATTTTGGAATGTCGCTTTGGGAATTTCTGCTCATTCAGCCACAAGAGCATTAGTGTGGTCGGGCATTGATGTTGTGTGAGAAGACCTGGTGCACCGTCAGCATCCCAATTTGTTGGGGTTGAAGTGGGGTTGAAGTCAGGGCTCTGTGCAGGCCACTAGAGTTCTTCTACATCAAACTTGGTAAAACATGCCTCGCTTTGTGCACAGGGCCATTGTCATGCAGGAACAGGTTTGGGCCTCTTAGTTCTAGTGAAGGGAAATCATAATGCTACAGCTTACAAACACATTCAGTACATCTGTGTTCCTTCAACGTTGTTTCAACAGTTTGGGGAAGACCCACATATGGGTGTGATGGGCAGGTGTCCAAAAACTTTTGGCCTTACAGAACATCAATCAACAAATTCTGACCGATCAGAATCGAGCTTTTGACAGCAGTGTGGTATAATAATGGTATAAAAATGCATCTCTTCACTTGTTATGACTGATCCTCAGTGGCGCTGCAATGCCATAAATCTGAATTCGTCAACTTAAAATGTGTTGGCATGTCATTAACTTGAAAAAGATTTCACCACATATTTGATCTGGTTCCAGCTTTGCAGAGCATTTAGTGAAGTGAGAGATTAAACTGTCTTGACAGGTGAAAGACACATATTAGATATTAAGTGCACCAGGAAGTACTTCCCCCTTCACGGGCATGACAAAAAAAGCGCTTTCACTGCCTCCTTTTCCCTCCAGGGAAGTAGAAGCAGAGTGAAGCTGACAGGTACGTGAAGATCAGAATGACGCCAGAGCCGTAGACGCCCATCTGTCCCACCCCTGTTCCAGTCACTGGTCAATTTTATTTTCTTTCAGCACATAAAGCAAATAGGCTTTAACCTGTGGCCCTGAGGGCGAAACCTAAGCACAGATCTCCAGATCTGATTGGGAGCTGAAATCCAGGAAGGTGGAGTGAAGGGGGAATAAAACTCCTCAGAACGATGTCTCTAAACTTTGCAGTCTGGTGGACCGTATGTGGAACCGAACTCTCGGAAGACTTTTAGGGTGAAAAATTGTGAATTTGAATAAGCAGGACTCTACTGATATCAGGTCAATACTGTGGTGGTTGTGAACATACAGAGGCGAAAGCACAGACATGTCTCACTTCTGCTTGAAGAAGACCGGAGTGAGCTGCAGGAGCTTTGAATTGGGCATTGCACTCTGTACATTCCTCTAATGGTCATTCACATGTCCTTATCACTTTTCCAGCCCAGCTAATAATGGTGAATCCGTTGGACGGAGAACTGATAAGGGTATGTGTCTGATACTTACAGCTGTACCCATTCAGGAGGATGCGAGCCATGTGATAGGAGATGAGTGAGTGTCATTGATTTTATGTAATCTTATTTATGCAATATTTATATTTATTAATATTAGGGTGATCTACATTTAGAGGTATAAGGAGTGGTTACCGTTCTCTAAGTGTCTGTTCACAGGTGTTGCCTGATGGCTGTGATTTCTTTTTTTGGTTACGGTAGTGGAAATCACAACCCACCATTATCCAAGCTGTTATATTTCTGAGTGAGCTCTGATTGAGCTCTGAAGTCACAGCCACTTCAACTGATCAGTTAAACTGAATGGCTTTAATCCAAATCTCATCTTTTTGTTGAAATTTCAGGAACTAAAAGCTCTATGGCTCAAGAAATAGTCAGACTTTTACTGTACAAATTTAAACCATAAGCCTAATCTTCGAAAAGTTTGAGAACTTCCTCTTTTAGAGTAATATTTGTTCTTTTTTTTTGACACATCCAGAGTGTTTTTTTTTTTTTTTAGAATAGGCTCCAGATCACCATGTCCCTGACCATAATAAAGCACCTACTGAAGATGAATGAATGAATGAATGTAATTATTTTGTTACTGTAATCCTACATTTGAACCATCTGATATGTTTTAAATAATAAAAACACGTATTAGAACATTGCTTTGTGAAACATACAATTAAAAACGCAAAAAAGATACTACAGGTGGTATGGTATGAATGTATTTTTATATTATATTTGATGTAATATATAGTTTATATTATATTAACATTTATTTGACTAATTTGAGCATGTTTGGTGTTCAAAATTAATTCAATTGTTGATAAATAACAATTGTTACTATTATTTAAAGATTTATTGTATGTAGAAATGCCTGTCAACATATTAATAGCTACCATTATATTTCTACATATCAATGCACCCTAAATGTATTTCACGTTGAGCTAGTTATTACATTTACTTCCTGCCTAGCTACTGTACTGTAGTTTTGTGGTTTCCCTGCTCACACTCTTAACTGGCTTTGTTGGTGAATAAAACAAAATGGCAACCAAGTGGGAGAGCCAAAAACAGATGAACCAGATTAAGATGGGAATATAAGCAGTATGTCAAGTGCTACTTTCTCTCACATTACAGCAGCAACAAACTGGCTCTCTATTTTCTAAACATGGCTTGTCATGTTACAGAGAAACCTGAAAGCCCAACGTCCTCTGTCCTGAAGACTCTCCATGGCTGAAGGAACGGCTTTACCATTAACTATTACAAACCGGACACTCCTTCCATTAAATGTTCCTCACTACAATATATTTTATATACATCTCAGAATGCACAACACGTGAAACCTGGAGGTGGATCAGCTCCAACAGCAGAAGACCACTTAGGGTTCCTCTCCTGTCAACCAAGAACAGGAATCTGAGGCTACAGTGGGCTCACCGAAAGTGGTTTGTAAAGAGTTAACTGAGTTGGCGTAGACTTCCTGTCAGCTCGAACTAGTCTGACCTCTCTCATCAACAATGCATTTTTTTTGCCCATTCTGTGTAAACTCTAGAGACTGTTGTGTGTGAAAATCCCAGGAGATCAGCAGTTTCTGAAATACTCAACTCAGCCTGTCTGGCACCAACAACCATGACACGATTAAAGTCATGGAGATCACATTTTCCCCATTCTGATGTTTGATGTGAACATTAAGTTTAATTTATAAGCTGTGTTTATTTTATATAGCCCAAGGTACCTTTCCTCGTCATGGGGTTGTATCCTCAAGGATGCACTTTTTGTACCTTTAGTATAAATCTTTTACAAATATATATATATATATATATATATATATATATATATATATATATATATATATATATATATATATATACATACACATAATTTTTTTAAAATACAAATTTTGTCTTAAATGTTTATTTTAGGACTTCTGCATTATTGACTCAATAAAAATTTTTTCGATTCCAAACATTACTTTTCCAACAAAAAATTTTTATGTTGCAGGAAAATCTTTGTATGGCAGTAAAGAAAGCAACATATTACATAATACACCACTTTTCAGGCAAAAAACATAATGAAGGCTATCCGGTTTTATAATAGAAACAGGTATGACAGACAGAGTCTCCAGAAGAACTGTGGCAGATTCTCCAAGACAAAATTACAGCTAGTTTCCTTATAAAACTGCACAAAGTGTACCTGAGACTATTGGTGCATTTTTGAAACAGCAAAGAGTTGTTTCACTTAATATTGACTTTGTTTAGTTTATTACTGTTTACTGTATTTAATAGTGAATTTTTTTATGTACAAATGTTTAATATCATTATTTATGAAGGTATCTTTACTTTATAGCATTTCTTTGCATGTGCCTAATACCTTTGCACAGTACTGTATAGATAGATAGATAGATAGATAGATAGATAGATAGATATTCTACGCAATTGATTGTATAACTATTAATAGAGTAAACACAAAAAAACTGAAAATTAGACTTAATTATTTCATGTTCACTGGAGTTGAATGTCTGGATCAGGAGCTGAAGACAATAATGGGTGGGCTGGGATTCTTTAATTTAATTTAAAATGTAATTAATAATTTCAGTATAAATTGTCCCTAAAATATACATCAAGCATTATTATTAGTGAAAATTTAATATAATTAGTGTTATTATTCAGAACTGATTCAATCAAGTTTTTTTTTTTTTTGTAAAAATAACAAAAGGTTTATCTGGGAGATGCAAAAAGTACCCTCAATTCTAAAACTACACACACACACACACACACACACACACACACACACACACACACACACACACACACACACACACGTATTAACCCAGAAAGTAATGGCAGGAACGCGAAAAGCCTGTACTGTGCTGTTTTTCCTGTTTCAGCTCTTAACTCTGACAATCTGCCAAAATAAAAGCCCTGTTGCTGTCACAGGTTAACAAAAATATGCTTATTTCCCAATGAAACAAATAACTGAAATTAGCAAAACAAGTCCTGGATTGCGAGCAAGCTGGAAAAAAAAATGAAACCCTTATTATTCCTGTTATACTAACAAGCTATTTTGAAGTATTAACTAATTAAGGAGAAATTAAATCATCCAGTTCAAACTCAAAGTACATTTCGATTACATAATTACAAAATTATTATTTTTTCTTTCGTTTTGTAATTATAGACTGCACAGCGGTCTCATATCGAGTCTTGTTTTAATTTGAAAACACACTTATATCGAGTCTAGTTTTAATTTGAAAAGTCGCTTGTAACAACCCGGAAATGTCTGAATGCCACGTCAGAGTTGATGCCCATTGATAAATTTGTGTATTTAACTGCACTGTGCATGCATGCTTATATCTGCATCTGCTGGATAAGCAGTATTTGCACTTTTAAGAAGTATGTTTGGTGTCGTGTTGTTCATTTTGACACTGTACTCAGCTGCGATCAGTGGCACTGAACTGACTTTTGAACTACCTGATAACGAGAAACAATGTTTTTATGAGGAATTAGAAGAAGGGGTCACGTTTCATGTCGACTATCAGGTAAGATGTCAATTGATTCTTATAAACATACATACATACATACATACATCTATCTTACACACACACACACACACACACACACACATATATATATATATATATATATTTCTCTCTCATACACACACACACATCTCTCTCTCTCTCTCTCTCTCTCTCTCTCTCTCTCTCTCTATATATATATATATATATATATATATATATATATATATATATATATATATATATATACACAATATGTAAATGTATTAATTTCTTTCAGAGTTCATCTCTGAACATTTAGCAAATAAATCCCAAATCAAAACAGATGAACTTACATAATTACACTTACAATGAACTTTCTGTAATGGACATGTTATGTTGCATATATATCTAACAATATATAAACGTAATAATTTATTTCTAAGTTTACCTGTGTTAATCTATTTATGCTCAATCAGAGATTTTATTTTATATTTGCAAATAAATGCAATTCAATTTATATTGAAATGAAATTAATGAAGCAATTTATTGTAGGCTAATCATTTATTATTGGGTTTGCAGAATAATTACTGATCCCCATTCCTTCTTCATGACCGAAATCCTTTTTTGATGGAGAAATATTTCCCGGAACGTTAGTTCTGCACTTCAGGCACTTCCTATAAGAGAACGTTATGTTAGTTTGTGTTTACAAATTGTAGTACTTTTCTGGCATGCTTCCTGTTATCAGAAAGTTAAAGAACGTTTGGGAAAATTTCCCAGAGAATTAGTTTGTAGGTACAAACAATAGTCCCTATTTGGCAACCTTCTTTCAGGAGACCATGAGAGAATGTTTCGAGAATGTTAGTTTGTAATTCCAAAATATAGTACCTATTTTGCCAAACTTCCTGTTATAAGACCAAGAATGCTTTGCGAATGTTCCCAGAATTTTATTTTGTACTTACAAAAACTAGTACCCATTTAGCAAACCTCCTTGTTTCAGTAATGTTCCTGGAACTTTAGTTTGTGGTTACAAAAATTATTTGGTGAACTTCTTGTTGAGACCCTGAAAGAATGTCACAGGAACGTTGTCGGAAATTTGGCAAACTTTCTGTTATGAGACCATGAAAGAACGTTTCGGGAACGTTCCTGGAACATCAGTTTGTAGTTACAAAAACTTAAAAGCAATTAAATGTTCCTTGTCACAGAACGTTGTGTTTTAAAGTCCTCAGAACATTTCACTTCCTGACTTTGTTAACTAAAATAGGACATTACCAGAACTTTATGAAATGATTCCCAGGAAGATAACCAAATGGGAGCCATATGCTAATGTTAGCCAAACGTTCTGTGTTTGCTGGTTTAACGTTCCTTTGGAAGTGGAAAAACCTTGTGCCAATATTGACAGTATTTTAAATCTACTTTGTATCGCAGGTTATTGCTGGAGGCAACTATGATGTTGACTGTTTTGTGACAGATCCGATGAATAATGTCTTGTACCAAGAACGCAAGAAGCAATATGACAGCCTCACCCATACTACAGCTATGACGGGTGTTTATAAGGTCTGCTTCAGCAACGAGTTCTCAACCTTCTCTCATAAAACTGTGTATTTAGACTTCAGATCAGGCAATCAGGAGCGACTCCTGCCTGGTATGAACAAGCCAACAGCGCTTACACAGGTAAAATGTGCGCACAAACACACACACACACACTTACACTCATACACACGTGCTGGGTAGCATCCAAAGCTCAGATGCTTTATTGTTATTGTTGTTTTTTTACACACCTGTTTGCACACAATTATTTGACGTAAATTTCAGTTTAGCTTACGGCTCATTAAACCTCTGAATAAACTCCTCATGAATTCACAGATGGAGTCAGCCTGCTTGTCCATCCATGAGATCCTGAAAGTGGTGGCAGACTCTCAGACGAGGTACCGTCTTCGAGAAGCTCAGGACCGAATTAGAGCAGAGGACCTAAGCGCTCGCGTTTCTTACTGGTCCATCGGAGAGGCTGTCATCATATGTGTGGTCAGCATCGGACAAGTTCTTATGCTTAAGAGCTTTTTCAAGGAGAAGAAAACTATCAGCACGTAGTCGTCTTATGACCACTTTCCAACAGCCCAGCCACATTACACCCTGTTTGTAATGATCAGTTAGAGGTCTAGAGATTAGAATACCGGCAATGACACTAACAAGGACATACTGTATTTCCAATAGATTATAAAAGGGAAAAAATTGGGTGCTGGTGTCATGTTTTCATTTATGAAAAAGAAACGAGAAATCAATATAAGCTTTAATGGGTGGAGTAATTAAATTTTTTTAATAGCCATACTGTAGGGATTTTTAGGGAATTTTGCACCTTTATTGTAAATGTACACAAGGTCAAATTACACTTAATTAAACTTACATCTTAGCAAGCAGATATACACTGAATGTATTCAAATTTCGCTAGTATTTTCTTTGATAAGATTACAGTAAACCAAATATAAGATTATTAAACCAATTTCTAGCAATTTTCTCTAATTTGCCTTGTTATGTTGGAAGACATTTTTGCTGATTTTTGGAGTTTATTTCTAGAAAGAAGAAACATCTGCTACTAGAAGAAGAACATTTAAAGCTTGAAATTCATAAATGTCATAAAAATTGGTGTATTGTAATCATATATAAGGAAATACTAGATCAATTTGACTATATTTTCACTTGCTAAAATGACATTTTTTTTGCAGTGTGGGATTTACGAGGTATAGGTGGGTGTTTCTCTGTTTTTTTTTTTCTTTCTACAATTTTCTTGCACTAATTTTGGGTCAAGTAGTGGAAAGTTGTAACTCTGTCGACTGAATGTAAACCAAACAATACATTTCTGTAATTTCCAAAGATTTAACATTTACCGTGCTCATCCGCTCACCATTGACGAGATGATAGACCCTTAGACAAGTGCAATTAAGTGTCAGCTCTCAGGATGTGCCTTGAAACTGTTTGTATAAAATATCTATGGGACGTAGTGGCTTCTGTATTTCTTCCTGACCCTGAAGCGAATGATGGACTGATTACAGATTACGCATGTCAAATTCAAAATTTAAAAAAAATTTGACTTATTTTATATTGTGTCTCTACATATTGTATAGTTACTATGCAGTTATACTGTAACTATTGTAGATGTCTGTACTGTTACAGTAGCACAGTAGCACGGACCGTGCTGTTATACAAAAATCATACACGCCAGGGCGGTGTGATACTGTTACACCCCAAACCCTGATGTGTTATTGTTATCCATCAGTGCAAACGGTTGCCTGTGTACTTTATGTGGGAGTACACAAGTATTATAGATACATAATATAAAGTGGGAATTTTTAAGACAAAAAAAAAAAAGGATGGTTGTTGATATCACTGAATATAAAATATGATGGGAATCTTGTGTTTGTTGTTATAGTTCATTTCTTCATTCATTCATTTTTAGTAACCGTCCTGAGCCGGTCCTGGGAATACTGGGAACACTGGGTGCGAAGCGGGAATACACCCTGCATGAGCACAGATCTATATCAGGGCACCACACACACACATTCACATCTAGGGAAAATTTAGTGCACGTTCTCAATCCACATCCTGGCTTGTTTTTGGGAAGTGGGAGGAAACCAGAGAACCCAGAGGGAACCCACACAGACATGTGAAGAACAGGATCAAACAGATGTGTTGTCTGTGCAAACAGCTGCTTGTATAGTTTGTGTAACGTGTAAACACACAGGTATTAGAGAGGCTTAATGTAGAATGGGATTTTTTTTTTCCAGATGATTGTTGTGTTATTACTGCATTACTGTGTTTGATTATGAAAGATATAAAATACTGCTAGGATCTTGTGTTTTTTTTTTTTTTAAAGAAATGCATATATTTTTTTAAAGATACCAGGCATGCTTTGAGGGAATGAGTCACTAAAGAGCCAGCCTATGAGATGGTTTGTGATGCATGACGCACACTGAACAGCGCTGGGAAGCAGACGGAGGAACACTTGCCCTGCACCACCATCATCATTAAACGTTCTTTTGTCCAATAATCTGAATCCATGAGACGCATTTTTTTCATGCACTGCTTCTCAGGTGCTTATAAATACCTGTAGTCTCAAGCAGTGTGTCAAGGAATTGTGTGCCCTCTCGAATAAATATGAACAGGCTGCGTTTGAGTGTCGTGTGTGTGTGCAACCAGCAGCGCATCCATCGGCGTCACATCCATCGCGGCTACTCCAAACGCTTTGTGTCACGCAGCAGGTTGACCAAAGAGAGCCAGTTCTGATCCATAAGCACTGACATGTTGCGTCCAGCTTGATGTCTGCGCCAGCATCCAGTGACCGGGCAGGATGTTGAGTCGAGTGCTGAGCGGCAGTGTTCGGAGTCTGGACAGAGAATTCAACTGCACTGTCCGGCTGCTGGACGACACGGAATACACCTGCACGGTACAGGTCAGTCTGGACATGTTTTCATGACGCCACACGTGTATTCCACGCTGCTTGCTTGATGCTGATGTTGCGCATCAACAAGACGCAAATTCCCTGCGCTTGTGCGCGTGCATGGAGACCATTTGTCGAGCGGTTCCAACGCACGCGTTACTTTCTGTCTGTCTGTCTGTCTGTCAGTCAGTCTGTCTATCTGTCTGTCTGTCTTGTGTACACATGATGGTGCTGATAACGCCTTGGGCACTTGCTTGAGGTGTGGTCAGATAGGCGCAAACCTCATATTTAAAGTTCTTAAAGCTTGTATGTTTCGACGCATGCAGCATTAGACTGTGATTTCTGCTCCACACACACACACACACACACACACACACACATACAATGTCCCTGGGATATCTCGGATCTCGTTTTCTTCTTAAAAAAAAAAGAGCAGAAGATTCACATTCTTAAGCTAAATTTTACATCCATGCTTCCAGCAATTTGAGTCTGAGAGCTGAGTCAGAGAGTTTGAGTTCAGATTTGCAGTGATACGTGCAACTCATCTTGATATGAGGTGTTACTATGGAATTGAGCAGGAGGCTTAAATCAAGCCATTTTTAGTTCCTAGATCACTTTACCCTTTGCTGAAGGTGGTAATGAGACTGTGGATATGAAGGGTTACAAGCCATTTTTGGGTAAATACACATATATTCTATTATCAGATTGTATCATTTAAATGCCCTTAACTATAATCCGTGTTGTGTGAAAGAGACTCAACTGAAACATCTAGAGAATTTAGGAGAAAGGGCGATGGTGGTCCTTCTTGTGTATGAGTAGCGCGCTCTGCAGGGCCAGAAATGGTTCCAAGGCCCTTTAAAGATGCCATATTTCATTTCCAGGCTTTAAACATTATATCTATATATATTTCTTGCCTTATTTTGAATAAATTATTGTAGGGTGCCTTTTCCTGCCTCTCCATTTTCTTCGAGACTGTTCACTATCTATGAATATTCATAAGCAAAGACTCAATGTTGATTAATATTTATTGCTTGACTTGGGATACTTCCAAAATACTGATGCAGTCTGATGCAGAATGTGAGGAGAGAGAGGAACAGCAGGAAGTTTTAGAGTGGTGAGTTTTTGCTACAGTTACGGAGCAATAGCTGTCTTCACTGAAGGGTTTGGGAGTCACCGAGCAAAGATTAGCGTACTCTGGTAAATTAGTTCGCTATTAGCACGCTTAGGGAAGAGAGAAGCGCATCAGCACATCAGCAGTTTGTTGATTCATGAATGTAAACCTGTGTTTTCAATACTATCCTAAGAAAAATGAACTGTTTATTGAGTGTGATGAGCAAATGAACCCAGTGCTCATGGAGAGCTTTTTTTTTTATGGGGAAGAGATGAATAGATTTATTTACATCACATTTCTCCAGGATCTTTACACGTATCATACAAAACTGTAGGTATCTCCTAAATGTCAGGCTAGCGTAATAAACCGTATGTCAGAATAGTAAGGCAGGTTGTATACTTTGTATGGATGATTACTATTTTAAAAGAAATTTGGGGCGTATCCGGAATCTTGCTTTGCTGCACACTCACTGACCGCGTTATCAGGAACACTTGGACTCCTGCTATCTCATGCAATTATTCAGTTAGGCAAATGCATGAAATCATGCAGGTACAGGTCAAGAGCTTTTAATGTTCGCATCAAACATCAGAATGGGGGAAAAAATGTCATCTCAGTGATTTGACCATAACATGGTCGTTGGTACCAGATGGGCTGGTTTGAGTATTTCAGATAGTGCTGATCTTCAGGGATTTGCACACACAACAGTCTCTAGGGTTTACACAGAATGGTGCAAAAGAACTCCCAAAAAACATCCAGTTCTGTCTGCAGAAATGCCTTGTGTTTGAGAGAGGTCAAAGGAGAACATCCAGACCGGTTCGAGTGGCTCAGAAGGCTACGGTAACTCAAATAACCACTCTTTACAACTATGGTGAGCAGAAAAGCATCTCAGAATACACAACAACAACAACTCTGGGGCAGACTGGCTACAGATAGATCTACAGGTAGATATCCGATTGAATAATTTCACAAATGAGCAGATGTTCATATTAAATTGGCCGATGAGTGTATGTTAATTGCAACCATGGAGTTATTCAAATGCATCTCTTTTTCAACTTTGTGACATTTTTGACAGAGCCTGAATCTGATAATGACTTTGGAGAAAATTACATATTTGCTAAAAGGGAAGTAATGATTTTGAAAAGATTCAATGAGGCTTCATTGAGGAAAGATTTGGTGGGTAACGGATTTTCTAAAAGCCTTGTAGTAAGTTTAGTAGTAAGTACCTTACTAAGTGACTATTGTATTTTGTGTTGGACTGTTTCTCTCTTTCTATTTCACTTAAAATATCCAGTCTATTAAGAAACAACAGCTTAATGTGCGTTGCCCCCACTGCATGATCATTGTGCATCTTTGTGTATGCTCTTGTGTGCCTTTTTTTGTGTGCCTTTATGTTCAGGTTTATATATATGTCATTGCAATGTTATATGAAAATCCAGTAACTGCTGCTTATGCTGCATCACAGGGCAGCATAACACACTCAAAGGAAATCACTATCTGCCCTTATCCACATACGTGAGCTCACATATGCCTACGATTGGCTAGGATGTACTTTCAAACCAATCTTACCCACACCTAGTTTAATGGTTTCAAAAATGAAAAACAAAAAAAAATGCTCTCTTACCTACATTTTTCAGGATCGGGAAAGCACACTGCATACCCAAGTGGAGTTTTTTTCCATTGATAATTCTAGACTCTAGAGCCTTTATGGCACTGTTGAGTACATATATATAAATCGTGTGATGTAAATCAGTCTGAGTGCTTGTGCTTTTTAGTGACATGATATATTCGATGCAGTTGGGAATGCCATTCTCCAATCACGACATTCCACTGTCCTTGGAATTCAAGGTGAGCTTGTGGTCTCCATGGCAACAGACAGATTCCATCATCGGTCTCCAGCTGCTCTTGCTTTTTTTTCTGACACAATAAAAAGTCATCTAGATATGGAGACTGTTCCTAAAGCCTTACAACACTGAGGAAAGAGGGATTTGATGGAGAAAACATGAGGGCGGAGAGCAGAGATAAAAAAAGGAGGTCTGTCCTCTGTTCTCCTCTCCTTCCCTCTCCTCTCCGCTCGTCATTCCCTCAAGCACTGTCCTGTCCTCATTAAGCCATTGAGGAGGTCAGAGAGGTGCTGCTAGACGTAAAATGCTTATTAGTGTAATGTGACACTTTTTCTTTTGAAAGATTGCTGACTGCATGTGGCTCCTGCCTGCCCCACACACACACACGGACTCACACACGCAAGCACACACACACACAAGCGCACACGCAGACGCTGAAACACAGTCAAGTTGTCACTTAAATTTTAAAACACACAGAAACAATTATTCAACATATTATTTGGATTCAACACAAAACAGCACACACAGTTTTTTACCTTTTATTACTCTTTACACCCAAAAGTCACAGTGACTGATATTTAAAAATCAAAGTTCCTTTGTTTATTCTGAGAAATCGGAAGGAGTTACATCTTCGTACAGCGTGTGTCCCCCTGTAATGCTAGTAATGCATAAGAATTTGAGATTGTTGCGGCATTTGGCTGATTTAGCATAAAATGAAGCATCGCACAGAAAATCTCCAGAGAAACAGGACGTTTCGGACAAAACTGTGGAGGCAAGGTGCTTATATATACCCGCTGCACCAAAGGGCCACACGCAATAATAAAAAGACAAATGAAAGAACATAGCTGACTCTCATTTGGTATGCTCAATTAAAAGTACTGTTGTGTCTATAGTCAGTTTTAAAAAATCCATAACAGAACAGTATAAATATAAAGCTGATTTATTATGCTCCAATACCCATTCGAGATTTTTGCTGTCAAAATGTCTTGCATAACAGTCATATGCAAATGTGTATCTGAACATTTTAGGGAAAATGTACCTAACATCTGTGTGTTCTCAGAGTCTCAGGGGGAGCATTGTGGTGTATCTGTGTGTGTGTGTGGGGGGGGAATGCATTACGAAACAAACTAAAATTTGGTTAAGATGACATTAAATACACCTAACAGCCATAACATTAAAACTACCTGCCTGATATTGTGTAGGTCCCCCTTGTGCCGCCAAAACAGCTGTGACCCGTCGAGGCATGGACTCCACAAGGCTTTTGAAGGTGTGCTGTGGTATCTGGCACCAAGACGTTAGCAACAGATCCTTTAAGTCCTGTAAGTTGCGAGGTGGGACCTCCATGGTTCAGACATCCCACAGATGCTTGATCGGATTGAGATCTGGCGAATTTGGATGCCAAGTCAACACCTTGAGCTCTTTGTCATATTCCTCAAACCATTCCTGAACAATTTTTGCAGTGTGGCAGGGAGCATTATCCTGCTGAAAAAGGCGACTGCCATTAGGGAACACCGTTGCTATGAAGGGGTGTACTTGGTCTGCAGCACTGTTTAGGTAGGTGGTACGTGTCAAAGTAACATCCACATGAATGCCAGGACCCAAGGTTTTCCAGCAGATTACTGCCCAGAGCATCACACTGCCTCTGGGTGCCCATGACCCTGTCGCCGGTTCACCGGTTGTCCTTCCTTGGACTACTTTTGGTGGGTAATAATCACTGCATACAGGGAACACTCCACAAGAGCTGCTGTTTTGGAGATGCTCTGACCAAGTCATCCAGCCATCACAATTTGGTCCTTGTCAAAGTCACTCAGATCCTTACTCTTGCCCATTTTTCCTGCTTCCAACACATCTGAGAACTGACTGTTCACTTGCTTCCTAATATATCCCATCTCTTGACAGGTGTCATTGTAACAAGATAATCAATGTTATTCACTTCACCCGTCAGTGGTTTTAATGTTATTGCATGGTGGATTGGCTAATTTAAATGGCCTCTCGATGTGCTTGTGTGTGTGTGTGTGTGTGTTGCACTGTAATGGACAGAGTGTATTCTTCTCTTATGCTTATTGTTCTGGGATAGGTTCTGGATCCACCACAATACTGATCAGAATAAAGTGATCCTTTAAAGGAAAATGTGACACTGAAACACGTTAAATGTGTTTATATTGAAATATTTGTCATGTGTTTAGTGATTCTGGTGCTAATTTGTTGGTTGGCGTTGTTCTTTTTCATAATTCATTTGTTTTTAGCTCCTAAAAACACAATTATCTAGCAACATGAAACATCATATTAATAAGAAATTCAGCCTAGCAATGCTAAATTTGTACTGAAAGTTTTAGAATCCAGTGCAGCTATTCGATACAGTTGCACTGAGACTTGTCTCAGCTAGTTAGATTTCTACGAGATGATGATTTCTACGAGATGATGATTTCTACGAGATGATGATTTCTACGTGATGCTGTTGACGGTGGTATTAGCATGAACGTTGAAGCTTTGGAAGCTGATCTGAGTGTACTGATGATGAGGTGAGAGAGCTGGGCGGACTAAAGGACTAAAACACCACTGCATCGCTCTCATTAGGTAGAGATGATGTGAGGGCTAAATCCCACTGGTAATGTAGCAGCCTGTTGGGTAATGTAGCAACCCATTAACCAAAGTGAAAATAGACCAACACGTCAAAGGAAGAAGTTAAAAAAAACTCAAGTCAGAATTTCATTTCAAACTAAATCTTGGACGCCATCAATCTTCATTTTAAGATTAATGCATGTGTATTATGAAGATTAATGTGGTCAAGGTATATTGTTCTTCTTTATACTCAAAACACCTCTTGTTTTGTCCATGTTACAGAGAGACGCAAAGGGCCGATGGCTTTTTGAGCAGATTTGCCATCACTTGAGCCTGTTAGAGAAAGACTACTTCGGCATCAGATATGTCGACCCAGAGAAACAGAGGGTAAGTTACAGTAAAAGAAAAGAAAAGAAAAGCAATACTACATTTATTTATTACGTCCATGTTTAAAGCAGGCTCAGCATGATTAATAGAAATAAACAGATTATTATTATTAGATATGATTAGATATGATTATTATTCATGATTTTATTTTTCAGGTAACTTTACTAAATACTCCATTTTTTTTTAGACAACTAGAGAAAAAAAATGCATACAGAGGGTTTTGATTTTCTTGTATTTCTATGTTAGATAAAACAATTCCTGTCATAATTATAGCAGTCTGTCAATTGTTTATGCTGATTTTCTGTGGTACACGACAAAATTGTTGGATATAGCTCATGGAGAAACACACGTCAACTTCATGCTTACTGATGAATAAGTGCAGGGAATAATGCAATAAATATGCAGGCATTATTAAATGTCATAGCAGCGATAGCTCTTTACATGTATACATTCCTACACTCAGTATGACTCATTTTATTTAACTTTGTCATTTCAGCATTGGCTAGAGTTAAACAAGCCAATTACCAAACAGATGAGATGTAAGTTTTACTTTTCACTGTACTGTAATTTCCCTAGTTACTTCCTGATATGTACTGTGGCTTTGCAGGACTGTGAAAGACAATATCTTAGTTCTGTGATATCAATTGTTCTGCAAAATCTGATCATGTGGAAACTCTAGATGTAACTCTGTTATTCATTTTCGCTCTTTTTTGTACTCTAGCGCAACCACCGTTCATCATGTGTTTACGGGTGAAGTTCTATCCCCCTGATCCTGCTGCTCTCAAAGAGGAGATCACCAGGTGCTTCAGTCCACTGTGACCTAAATAATAATAATAATAATAATAATCATCATCATCATCATCATCATAATCATCATCATCATTAAAAAGTCTGTATTTTCCATATTTTATACACTTTTTATTCCATTATATTAACATAATTGTACCGCTTTACATTATGGTTACCTTAACATAGTAAGGAATGAACCACTTTGGGATGTGCTGTTATGGGAAAATAATCAGTGACGAGGTTGTGTAATGCGCCCTGACACAAAACTTTGATTCTTTTCCTATAACAGCATATCCTGGAGTGTTTTATTCCTCTTATACCACAGCAGTATTCCAACGATGACAATTTATTAATGAATGATTCATCTTCATTGACCTTTTAGCCGTTTGTAGCTGCATTTCATGTTGTAGAACTTCCACATGACAACTTAGGGTCTGTTATCACTTAGGTTATAGCAGCTTTCAGTCGTTCCCTCAACAGCCTCATTTAATTTCTCTCTTGTGAAGTTAATAATACAAAGAAGCACAGCTTGTCATGTTACAGAGCGCAAAGTCCTCTGTCCCTAAGACATTCCCAATGGTGGAAAACTCACTGACTGTTTCAAAGCACTGACACTGGAGACTCCTTCCTTCCATGCTAAATAAATCTGCCCAGAAACCTTCACAATATCAACGATTATATGTATTTCTGGTAACAAATTTTTTAAAATATGCGTTTTATTATCAGGCTTAGATTATGAGCAGCATCTGCTAAACAACTCCCTGTGAATGAGCTGTTACTATAGAAACGTTAATATACTCAGAGACTCAGAGACTGGACTGACAACACACACACACACACACACACACACACACACACACACACACACACACACACACACACAGACACTCAACTGAACATTACCCCATTCTCTTTGCAATTTTTGCACATCTCTGTATTCAATTTCTGCTGCTACAATATTTATAATATACTCTATACAATCTTTATATTCTCTACCTGGCTGCTACTCCTTATGTTTACATTTACAGCAACTTATATTGTTACTCTTTAGCACTACTGTCATCTGATTCACTTTCTACTAGAGCTGCGTACTAGTCAGCGCTGCACTGTAACTTACTGCACCCATTGTCCTGTTTTGGTACTTTTGTACTGTCTTGTGCTACCTGCACATGTTTGCACTATGCACTTTATGTAAAATGTAGTCTCCTGTAGTTCTGTGTTTGTTTTATGTAGCACTTTGTTCCTGGAGGAACGTTGTTTCGTTTCACTGTGTACTAACTAGCTGTATATGGTTGAAATGACAGTAAAGCCACTTGACTTGACTTGACTTGATACAGTACACATACAGAAAAAGTGCATTAATATAAACCTGTGATTTGAATTATAGGCGGAAAATGCTGGCTGAACTGATACAGAAAATCAGTCAGTACCTTTTGACCAATCGCTTTAGAGAAACCAGCAGCACTGTGGTATAATTAACATTAACAATTAACAACCCATGAACATTAGCATTAATAAAATATAAGTAATGTTTTAATACATGTACAGATTGAAGTTTGCTTAAATGTTGACCAAATACAACTGCATTAACAGTTTATTCAGTCCAACTATAAATCACATAAATGGGCAAAAAGTCAATGACAGTATGATGATAATTTACTGAACTCTCGTCTCCAGGTGTAAATATTGGAATTTTGCCACTTTACTCATTGATGGTGTAAACACCGTTGGTTATTTGACTTATTTGGTTTATTATATTAAAAAAACACCAATTAATACAAGTGTTAGTGTTCCAGTGTATTAATGCTGAACTTCATGGTTTGTTCATGTTAACTAGTGTTAAATAATGTCAGTTAAAGAAACACTAATGTAACCCTAATGTAAAGTTGTTTCCAGTTGCTAGAATAAGTCGTAGCAAAATCTAAGCTGAATGTAACATTTCTATTATAATTGGGACCAAAAGTACAGTATGTGCACTAAACTGATCTAACAATGTTTTTATTGATGTTGTTTTCAGATATTTGGTCTTTTTGCAGATTAAGAGAGATTTGTACCATGGCCGACTGCTATGCAAGAGCTCTGATGCTGCCCTGCTGGCTGCCCATATTCTTCAAGGTAATGACATCTAGGGACAGGTGTTGAAGTTTGTTGTAATACCTGGCACATGTTGCTGGTACTGAAATACATTTCATAACAAACTTTGGTATGAGAGAATGATTTCATTGAGTGTATATGTTTGAATGTATTAGTTTGGTATTCTGGCATCTTGTGATGAAAAGAAAGTAATATTAGTATTCGACTTTGACTTTGGGTTTATTCCACATTCACATGGTTTAACAAAACGGAAATGCGTGAAAATCAATTACAAAACCAGAAAGATACTCCATATCTCTATTTAAAATGATTTAAACTTCTTATTAGGGATCTCTTAGTCCTGATTTTGGGGATCTCTAATTGATGACACTTTTTAGTTTGCCAGAATGATGTCATGGTCTTAAGTGGAGGCAGCCAATACTGCAACATACTGTGTATTTATAGGAGATTTTTCTCAATCTTTTCTTCCTCATCTAGCTGAAACTGGAGACTACGCTCCAGAGAAGCATCCAGAAGGCTACAGCTCCAAATTCCAGTTCTTCCCCAAGCACTCTGAACGCCTTGAACGCCGCATTGCTGAAATTCACAAAACCGAGCTAATGTAAGAACATAATTACGGTTATAATTAATCTCTATATTTGTCTCTCGATAAGCTCTGTTCATTAATAGAATAGTGTTCATAAAATAAAAGACTAAAGATGGATCTCAGGAGACTAGTGTCTGGCTGAGGCAGTGCTACGAGGATCTTCTTAGGGTTTTTTTTTAGCCATTTGAAATGTATGTCTTTTATATTATGTGCTATATTTGATATGTGTGTGAACATTTATGCATCACTCTTCGCTTTTAACAGAGGCCAAACTCCTGAGACCTCTGAGTTGAATTTCTTAAAGAAGGCTCAGACATTGGAGATGTACGGAGTTGATCCACACCCTTGTAAGGTCAATATCTTACATATTTTATCTGAAGTTTTTCCATCCTGGGAATAAACAAGCACCGTTTGAAACACATACCAACATAGTAACGCTCACTGAGTCTTTAGCTTATTTTTCCTTTGTTTGACGCAGGATGTGTCAGGAAATGCTGCATTTTTGGGTTTTACTCCGTCTGGCTTTGTGGTGCTTCAAGGGAACCGACGAGTTCATTTCCTCAAATGGTCAGTTGGAGAAATCTGTCGGATTGCATTTACATGATCGCTGGGTGTGTGTCACTGTAGATAACTGTCCACTGTTCATCAACAGGAATGAGGTCACCAAAATGAAGTTTGAGGGGAAGACCTTCCACATTTATGCAAACCAACAGGAAGTAAGTGTATATAAGAATGATAACATCATGTAGAAATCAAATGATAAGAATTTCCGTAAATGTGATTTTCAGTTAAATGTTTTCTGTGGCAAGGATGACAAACTACGGTCCTGCAGGGACAGAATCCAGCACAAGTTAACGATCTCCCTGCTTAAAAACACCAGTCAGCTTAATTACCAGATTTAGTAGTTATTTGAATGTGGAAATCACCAAATTATGCCTGCCATCCCGGACTGAAGTACTAATGGAACTGGATTCATAATATATTATCCTTACATTTATATAATATTTCCCATATAACAGGCATGTCTGATCTTATCCACAAAGGGCCGATGTGGCTGCAGGTGTTAATTCTAGCCAAATAAGAGGCAAAAAATAGTTGACTAAAGACCAGGATTACTGGTTTGGTCCAGTGTGGCTCCTTCTTGATTTAAATGAAAACTTTAAGACACACTGGCTGGTTATAATGCCCCTACCTTATAATTTTAACTGTCAGACACACATATAGACATGCACCAAGCCTACTTCTTCTATTTTCAATATCGTAATGACAGCCAATACTCATATAGTGACGTCCCCCTGTTAACTGAGCCGATTGTCAGTTTTCTGATGCAGTAGATCAGAGATGTGATGGCTGAAAGCTTTTAAAAAAGATATTTCCTATGTTTAGTGGACGTTTAGTTTGTCAGTTACCATCAAATGCATTAATTTTATAGACTGCATCAGAAAATCGAGTCAGAAATGTGTCACTTCTGCCACAATATCCATCTAACGTTTCAGTCCAAAATTGGAACGGTGCATCCCTATTCACGTCTTGATCTGTTTCCTTTTTTCCTTCACTCAGGATCAGAATATCATCCTGACCTACTTTGCACCAACGCCTGAAGCCTGTAAGCACCTGTGGAAGTGTGGCGTGGAGAACCAGGCTTTCTACCAGTGAGTCACCTCTGAGCAAGATCATCTTTCCAAAGACCCAAATTACGGCTATTACACTAAAATACTAAATAATAAAAATAAGGCTAACATATAGTACTGTGCAAAAGTCTTAGGCACCCTATTTTTTTTAATTAACAAATTTTATGATGTTTATTAATTCTGTTGAATTAATTGAGTCAGTGCAAAATCATTTCATATTTCCAAACATTTTTAAAAATATTTTCCAGCAAAAAAATGAAATGTCACAGAAAAATGTGTGTATGTCAGTAAAAAAATGAAGGGTTTTGCATGCAAAAAAGAAGCAAGTGTGACTGTCAACGTCTGCAGAAGAACTGTGGAATATTCTCATTAAAACATTAGCCAATTTCCTTATAAAATTGTTTTTTTAAAGCAAAGGGTTGTCACACCAAATATCGAATTTGTTTAGTTTATTACTGTTTACTGCTCTTTACAGTATTTTTTAAATATAGAAACATTTAATTTCACTATTTTTTGAAGATATATTTGCTTCACAGCATTTCTTTGCCTGTGCCTAAGGTTTTGCACAGTACATATAGTGTACATACTCTATATCCACATCCCATACATCCAAGGTGTGAATAAAGTTATAGAATGTAATTTAGTTTCATTTTTATAATGCTCTTTACAATACAAAAGCAACTTTTACAGACAATCGGTGCCTTAACCCTCAATGAGCAGGCCAAGATTGACAGCAGTGAGGAAAAACTCAATAAGAAGGACCTTAGGAGAAAGAACTTTAGAAGGACGAGCACAGATGGTCTTTGGAAATGCTCATAGTTGTCAATCAGTCAAAGAAAAGGTAGCAGGTTCTTGTAGTCTCCACAACGGGAGACACCTGCACAACTCTAGTGTGATTCTGTGAACCCCAGATAACCACCAAGGGTGCTGAGAATCACCTGGATACCTTCTTGTGCACATGCATGAGAAGAACTTTTAACAAACTCACAAAGGTGTTCGGTGGGGTTGAGGTCAGGGATCTGTGCAGGCCTCTCTTGTTCTTCCACATCAGCCTTGGAAAACCATGTCTTTATGGACCTTGCTTTGTGCACAGGGGCACTGTCATGATGAAACAGGTGTGAACCCTTTGTTTATCACATATACAGTACAGAAATTCATTTCTTCACATATCCAAGTTTGTTAGGAAGTTGAGGTCAGAGCTCAGGGTTAGCCATGTAACACTGGCAGCTTAGCAATGACAGGGCTTGAACTCCTGACCTTCTGATCAGTAACCCAACTGAGCCACCACTGTCCTACAGGTCCAGTGAAGGGAAACCATATTGTAACAGCATACAAAGACATTCTAGTGGTCCAGTGTCCACATAGTTTTGGCCATATAGTATATCCAGACTTCACAGTTACATTTGTAACTAGCATTCTGTTTCACCCCTCTTATCTACCAGGGGTGGTGAGAATCACCTGGATAGCATACGCCAACTATGTCTTGAGTAATAGGACTCACCTTACCACAAATGATAGTAAGCATGTGAACTAAACTATATCCAACTTTGTCTTCTTATAGGTTTGAGAAATCCAGTCAAGTACGGACAGTATCCAGCAGTAATCTCTTCTTTAAAGGGAGTCGTTTCAGATACAGGTAAATGCTCTTCAGGTGGTTTTAGGCCTGCTTCACTGCTTCAATTCACTCCATTTCCTATAAACTGATATTAACTGTGATAGAATTCCTCTCCTCCTGCTGTGACATACTAAGACATGTTCAGGTGTTCAGATTAAATAAACTGATGTTAATTCAGTAAATTTGGTTTGTGTTTTACTTTTTTCTTCCCTCACAGTGGGAAAGTAGCTAAGGAGGTGATGGAGCAAAGTGCCAAAATCAGACGAGAGCCACCAGAAATCCACCGGTGAGTTCATATTTGAGGCTTGAGTAGTTTGTTGTGCGTTTGCTGATGTTCCTTCTAAATGTCTAATCCTGTCCCATACCTACCCCTTAGGAATTGATTTTCATTTGCACATAAGCGACACTTTAATACACTGCTTGTGTTCCTCAGGGCTGGGATGGTCCCTAGTAGGAGTTGTCCTTCCATCGCTCACGGTCCACGACAGAGTAGTGTTCCACGAGCATGCAGAAGAGCAGTTCATATGTCTATAATGGAGGGTAAACACAAACCCACTTTCTTGTGTTTTTGTGAATAGAAAATGTTTTATATTTTTTGCAAAGTGAAAAGTTATCTGCATATATTTTACACACGTGTTCTCACATTGTAAAATCAATACATCTAGCTTGTCATCTCTTTTTAGCTATGGCTTTAACTGTTATCTGGACTCTATTTTTAAAGACCCCAACACTTCATTCACACTTTAGTGAATCATTAGGCAAGCTTTACGCTGTAGTGGCGCTAATCTGGATCATTTTCAAGCTTAAATATATTGGGTTCATCTACTAAAAAAAAACAACTGGAGGCTAAACTTGTGAGACCCTTGTGACTATTTGACTAGTGAATGATACCTCTAACCGTGTAGCAGACAAGGCTTTTAATGATCACAAAGCTCACTCTGAGTTCTGAGTACTACAGTAGATTAAGAAGATTAGAAAGATTAGAAAGTTGTTTGACTTTTGCAGCGTTCAACTGAAGCTCAGAATTTCTGACCGCTGACTGGGAAAAAACAAAGAAAACAGCCACTGAACTCAGAATTCCTACTCAAAAAGTCAAGAAGGTCTTCTCAACCCCGAGTTCAGCATGTGCCGTCATGTCAACATGGCTGCTCACACCGCCAACAGTAAATAAAATATCATATCGCTACTTTAAATGAATTCATAGAAGAATTTCCTTTAGATTAATCAGCATAGACACATTAGTTGGTTAAATTTATAGCACTGAACATATAATTCACATTTTTGAGAAAGTAAATACATAAAAAAAAAAAAACCTCATAATCGCTAATGTTAGCTGGCTAGCTTGTTGCTAACACAACACACTATCATGGAAGCATCCATTTGAATTCTCCCTTTGTAGCTCAAATGCACCAAGCTCGAAAATGACTTAATTCTGTGTTCTGTATTCAGACTTCCCACTTCTGGAACCATGAAGCATTATTATTATTATTATCATTATTATTATTATTATTATTATTATTATTATTATTACCTTTTTTTTTTACAATGCTGGAAATCACAACCCACTATTTTCAGATTTTAATATTTTTATATTTATTATTGAGTTCTTACAGTTATTTGGCCATTTCACTGCTCCTTGGATTTAATTGGGTTTCATCCAAACCTCTATGTCTCCAAAACACGTAGGCATACAAATAATGTCAATTTGAACTTAATGTGTTCTATCTGTGGAAGGTTCAGGATTTATGGCAGAAATAAATAACTACAATATTACTATACACATTTATATAATGAGCCTATTATTTGAATAGATGAATTGTGTTTAAATGGGGCTCCATGAAATCTATTTTACAGTACTGTGAGTCTGAGATTATACCTCTTATTAGATATGTTTTTTATAATTCATGTGGTTTATAACTAATCACAGTCATACAGGGACTGTATATTTATTCACAAAGTTTTTTTTTTTTTTTTTGCAGTGACACTGAGAGACTGTCTATCGTATTTAGTGTCACATTTAGACAAAGGGCTAGACAGGCTGTGACGCTGTTTACAGTTGGTTAACAAACGCATCAGGTTATTTAATTAATGCAATTACTATTATACAGTAATTAGTTCTGGTCCATTAATTTGATTGGACAGGAGGCATTCCAAGAGTGCTGCTGTTTAGAGTACATCTCAATCAGCTCCCTAGTTCCACAGGCAGGGCACTGATCAGGGAGTCGGCCATTTTAAGGGCCGTCTCATTCGCAAACTCCTTCCAGTGCACTGAAACGTTCGCTCCCTAAAAAATCCCACTATGCACCGCAAAAACCAGGGAAATGATGTCATATTTTCTTAAGCCTCTTAAGAAATTATGGATGAACTCTCAGCCACCTTTGTCTACAAATGTAGTAGCTTGTTATCATTGTTGTAGCTTCGTATCGTTGTTGTAGTTAGCGATTTTTAACTTTATTTGATGTTCTATATATGGTTTGAGTCTAAAGACTTTTATGCGTTTAATGATTTAAAAAAAAAATCCACTAGCTAGTAATTCCTCACTAGGAAATTAAGTCATCAGTGTCCCAATGTGTAGTGAGCCAGGGTTCTTACCAGTGCCAGAACTCGTGTACACGATATACTGATTCACAACCTAGGGAGCTGATTGAGATGCACCATTATTGTAACAGCACTGGAATATTTCACCAGTTGTATCACTCCTCTTGTCTGTGCTCTCTACATAAAATTCCAATTCTAGCAATAGTTCATTAAAATGAAACCGTTACTACACTAACTAGGCTCACAGGCTGTGAGTCCGTCCGTACGTTGACATGGCAACATGCAACGCTCTATCCAAGTGCAGCTTCTTTGGGAATTATTTCTGTTGAAAGCAAAAATAAGCAAAAGATTTCACCGTATTATATCTGGAATGTAAGTTACTTGATGTTAATTGCTTTGTAATAGAGCTGTTGTGTAAAAGCAATATCACACTCGCACTCATACTGTTGTACTGACTATCGGCATGGCTGCGGGTCTGCGGCCTCGTGCCTACGACCGAATCACAGCTAGTATTCAGTATAACAGCACCCTTTCTCATGTAACAACACCAGTTAAACAGACAATAGGATCTATAGGCTATAACTAAATGCTCACTAAATGTCCAGGGCAAAGGAATGAAATATAAACCATCACATCATTTAAGAAAACAACCCAGGCTGTATACAATACAAACACAGAAGCAAACTGCAACTGCACAGAAAGTACATTTAAAAAACAACAACTCACCTATTACTACTGAAGACACTGCCAGATTAGTGCATGACCTTTAACTGCCAGTTGTCTTCCATATATCAAACTGTGGCTGAGCTGACTCACCTGACTCATCAAACATTTAACATGTTTATCCTACTTTCTAATGAATGTGTTGATTCAATGTGTTGGATGTCAAATAAAGATACAGTTTACACCAATTAGCACTTTTCGTGTAATTTGCATAATATGCAAAAAAAAATACATTTTAAACCTCTTTCAGGCTGACGACAGTGTCATCTACAGTCCTTGATGGCAAAAAGTGTAAGAACGTCATAATATGATGATACTGTATGTTGCTGGTACATATTCGCAGTACTGTGTATGTGTTCAGGACTGTTATCATTGAATTATACCACTGAATATCTTACTGCTGTGGTTGTGAAAGTGTGGTCCGTGAAGCATAACCAGGGAGTCCCCATTTTAGAACCCCAATAAATAGCCAGAATGTTACTGTACATAATTAACTAATCAGCCTAATAGGTTAGGGTCATGAAATAAATATGTGAACAGCACCATACGTTTCATGAAGTCTTGTTCAAATACAGGAAATGTAGCCAGTAAAATGAAAACTCTGTGATGGCACTCATGACATGACATGTCTTACATATTGCTTAATAACTTAGGAATCAGGAATTTAAAGGAAGACTTACTTTAAATTGCATCTTGTCACAGAGATCCTGTGGTCACAGTACTACACACTACTTCATCTATTTAAAATTTTTTATTGACTTTTAAGCATAGGTATTAAAAATTATGCAAAATAGGCATAGTCCTCTGTGGGTAAGATACTAACATAACACACATACTGCACACCAAGCAATGTTTATCTGTGAAGTTTCTAGCATTTGATAGAATGGATCTATTGGTTTCACCGCAAAAGACCGTTAGTGCCACGACACCATATTTTTAGCGAATAATATGCAGTATTTCTGCTGGAAGGGCATCCAGTGTAAAAACTGTGCCAAGTCAAGTATACACGGACCAGTGATCCGCTGTGGTGACCCCTAACAGCAGCAGCCGAAAGAGGAACAATATGCAGTATTTCTGTGGTCACTATCTGTATCTGGATCTGTTTGGTACTGGTGCTCAAAAAATCTGTATCTGAATTTGTATTTAAACAAAAATTGGGTGTGGCCTACACTTTTTTGGGGGGAATTGAATTTGAATCCTACCACTAGAGCACTGGAAAATACTGGGGGGAAAAACCCCAGAGGTAGAAACCATCAATGTCAGCATGGTTTGTGATTTCTGGCTCTAACAGTTCCTCAATCTCAGCTTCATCACTCGAGTTCATAATTGTTCTAAAGTAGAGATGTAAACAGGACCATTTTTAAATCCCGCTTTCGGAGTTATTAGTCTTGTTTGTACTTTCCTGCGATATTAAAAAAAAACAAAAAAAACAAATGTAGTTATATTTCCCAAACATAATTTAGCATAATTTAAATCAGTGCGACCCTGACCTGAGAGTAGCTAATGATGAATGAATGAACACTGTAAATGCATTGTGCATTGACATAAACGTGGTCTTTGTTTGTTCCACAAGCTTCCTATTTGACCACTCACTTGGGTGTGCATGAAAGTAAATACCTCCTGCTTGCACCACTTGTTGTTGGGTCCAGTGGGATCCCGATGCGCACCTCTAGTTTCAACCAGATTCTGGCAAGCTTTCTAAAAAAATATATACAATAGTGTGCCTCTTATTTGTATCTGTATTTGTGTTTATTTAGAACTCTGCTCATTCTGAAGAATGTATTTCGTATATCTCTGTGTATTGTACGTGAACGGAATTCAGTAATATTTCAAAAGTAAAAGTAAACCTTGTTTACTGTTTGTTCGTCTCCAGGTTTGGAGTCTTTACGTGACAGTGGCCACTCCACCCCGGTGCGGTCCATCTCTCATGGCGACTCCTTACTGAAGTCCCATAGCAATTGTGCTGAGGGTCGAAATGGGGCGTCAGAATTCTCCGAGGAATTGTATAGGCCCACTGACAGTGTGTTACCCACACCCGTCTCCAGCAACTGTTCACTGGATCAGGCCTTGTGTCAGCATATGAACAGCCCTCCCAGTATCCAAGAGGAGAAAAAAACTGAAGCAGGTATTCCACAAAGTGGGAGGCTGGTTGTTGCTAAGTTTACAGGAAGAGTCTATCACCTGGGAAAGATCCAGACGCCCACTGGTAGCATGGAGGTAAAGCAAGTGAGTAAGGTGATTGGAAGTTTGGCACGGCTCTTCTTGGTCACCCTCGCTCTGCTCCTGGCTCTCCTCCTGCTTCTCATTGCTCTGACAGAGTCTGAACTCGATGTGGCCTTTCTGAGGGACATCCGACAAACAGCTGAGTTTCAGCAATTCCACAATGAATACTTTTGCCCGCTGAGACGCTGGCTAGCCTACAAGCTGCGCTGGATGGGAGGCTAGCTCATGAATAAATGACAGACTGGGAATGTGTGACAGGCTTCTCCATTTTCTATCACTATTCTATTATGGCATCATGTGCGTAGAACTTTCAAATAAAAACCCAGGCCAAAGCCACAGACATCCCCAGTGCCATGCCACGAAGACTGTGTACATGTTTTGTTTCCCGTTATTGTAAAATTTGACTCATTAGTGTTACCTTGGTCTAAATAGAAAATGTTAGCAATTAGACCACAGTGCTGTTGACTTCTCAATTCTGATTGGTCAGAAGGTGTAGATTAATTTTCTATAAAAGCAGCCCTGACAATAGTGCTGGCTATAATTCAAATGATAGGTTTATATTAATGCACTCATTCTAATATGTTATTATTTCTATAGAAACAACTTATTCACAGGGACTTGTATGGTGGACGATCTACATAATCTAAGGCTAGGAATAAACAAATTTAAAAAACACGCCGTTATTTAACAAAGAAAAACGTATAATCACTGATATGGTGAAGCTTTCTTTTTAGGAGATGTTTATTTGACTTTATGGCAGGAGTCTTGCAAGGCTGTTGAGGGACTGATTTTTATAGCTGCTATACCGGAACTAACTTGTCTTTCAGACGTTCCATAAGATTTAATGTAACTAGAAATGGAAAAAAAAAAAACCTCATGTCATTCATTAATGAATTAAAAATTGCCATTGTTGGCAAATCACTGTGGTATACTGTAAGAGGAATAAACCACTTCTGGAAATGCTGTTATGGGACAATAATCAGCAGTAACTCCACTTCATGGTGGGCTGCATGACACCACCCCATTGTTGATTCTTTTCCTGTAACAGCACATCCAGACGTGTTTTATTCCTTGCTTAATCAATTTTGTCACCACCTATTTTGTGTTTTTCACAGTAGTTAGATATCAAATGGACTGATGGAACACTTTTTCAATTTCACTATGTCTTATCCTCTTCTTTTTTTCTTCTTCTTCTCTGTGCATGACCCCATATCCATGTCCTATACCTATGTGTTTTTTTTTATTTGTATTTTTTCTCACCACCATTATACATTTACTGTGTGACAAGTGACCGAATACTGCAGACAAAGATTCTTTTTATTATTTTAATTGATGCTGGATAATATGTAGAATAATAAGATGCACAGGGATGTTCTGACATGAGGTAAACTGGTAAATGGATTTGAGAGCCCAACAGATATTGTCCTGTGTGATTAATAGTTTGCTCTTCAGTGATGCGCCATCAAATTCTATATTCTCTGTTGAGGGTAATGACAAAGGGTTAATATGTGTGATGTAGAGGCTAACTCTTTCTTTTTTAAGGAATGGTCCACAGAAAAATCTATCCGACATGGTTTCCCTCTTGCCTTAATTATGCGCCATTTGACATTTTATTTAAACGTTTTATAGGGTTTGTTTTTTTTTTTTTGTAGAGTGATGCATATTGCAAGTCAGAGTCATCCTTGTCAAAGGAAAATAGTACTTTCATGTTTAGAACGTTGCTGAGCCTCTTGGAGCAATATTTATTGGTTATTGAAATATCTATGTATTTACAAAATTACAGACAATGGAACTGTATCAGTGAATGAAGTAAAGTGTCATACCAAGTGTTTTCGTAATTTGTCTAAGGTTGGTGCTGGAATTAAGCAGGACATTTTTTCCAGAGTTGACACTAATTTTTTATAAGAAATATGTAGCACTTTTTTTTTTTCCACATGCTCTTCTTATACATATCTTGGTTATTATAACACCAAGCAGTTATCGCAGGCATTGAAACATTTCAGGCCCTGTTATGTATATACTGTATACACTCACCAGCCACTTTAATAGGAACACCTCTACACCTGCTCATTCGTGCAACTTCTAACCGTGGTGAACAAAAAAGCTTCTCAGAGCACACAACATGCCGAACCTTGAGGAGGATGGCCTACAACAGCAGAAGACCACGTCAGGTTCCACCCCTTTCAGCCAGGAACAGGCTACACCTCTTGGCCGCATGATGCTGTGCATTGCGCTGCTCCTACATGACTGGCTAATTGGATAAGTGCACGAATGAACAGGTGTACCGGTATTCATGTACTGAGTGTACATTTCTATTATAAAACAAACCTGTCTCTTTAAGGCATATACTGTACAAAATGTACACACTTTTCTTTTGAAGTAACCCAAAGCGGCATGTTGCCCCCTTTATAAAACAAAACTATATTGTGATGTATAGCAAATGGTACTGAAATATTAAAATAAAATGTAATAAACAGATATTTTATCTATATTTAATTATCATATAGAATATTCTATTTTATATTTACCATATCCTTAAATAACATATTACTTTTTTTTTTTTAATTAAATGAATTGCTATCTAGTATTAATCTTTAGTATGTCATAGTATGATGAATTATAAGTGGTGTCTGCATACTTTTGCATATGTAGTGTAGTTCAGTTGTCATTCTATCAACATAACATAACATAATAAAACATGTTGGGGTGTGCGGTTATGGCAAAATAATCTTCTTATGAGTTTGTAACATCATTAGGGACAGGCACAGCAATGATGAATGGATGAATGAATGAATGAATGAATGAATGGTTTCTTTTGTCCAAAAAAACTGTCCAAATCTGAGAAAATTGCAGAGGTTCTAAAAAAAAAAGCTGAGCATTTGTTTTCTTAATTTAGGACACTTTTCTTAATTGAACAATATTTCAATTCAGTTATATTTGTAAACTGCTACTCAGTTTGAACAAAAGAAAAATAGTTTGTTGTTATGGACCAGCAAAGAAGGTTTGGGGGAACTCATTTCATTTCTGGCAAACACCCTTATTCAGAGGAACTTACATTTTATCTCATTTATACAGCAGTAAGGGCCTTGCTCAAGGGCCCAGCAGTAGCAGCATGACAGGGGTGGGATGCGAACTTACTATTTACTGTGAGCAGTAATCCAGTGACTTAACCACTGAGCTACCACTGTCTCAACAAACATGTTTTTCTATGTATAAGAAATTTTATTAATAATCTCACTGGCAAACTCAATCAGCACACTCAAACCAGTTCAGTTAAGCCCACATGAACCTCGCCGGTGAAGTAACAGTCAACGGTTTCAGGCTGTCTTAAATGTAAATGAATAAGTTTACGTGTGTCAACAGGTTCACAATAAATAAATGTAAACTATTCTATAAGTATCATATATGCGTACTGTTTTTATGCAGCATTATTTAGTGGTAGCAGTTGCCTTTTACTGTGTAAAAATCTCTGGGTTAGGTTTAGGGTTAAGGCGAGTTGGATTATTATCTGCACTTCATCCTTTTCACCACTAGGTGTCAGGAGCGTGCAGTGTTTTCATTACGTGGAGTAACTCTTTTTTTTTTTTTTTTTGGAAATGCTTCGGAGGATTCATCAGTTACTACTACAACCGACGATAATGCATTGTTTCAGGTCCTGTTTAAATAAAATTTCGCTAAATTTCAAAGCTCCTGTTAAACAAATCCAGTCAGGAGAGTGACAACATGACTGAAACAGCCACGTGCTCAATACGTCACGAGTCACGTGATTATTCCTGGTTCAAAACAAGCCTGGGTACAGTGATTCACAAAAAAAAAAAAAAAGAAAGAAAAGAAGGAAAAAAGAGAAAACCTCGTAACATCATGTTTATAGATTGTATCTCTGTCATCCTTATTTCCTGTTTTTGCTAATAATAATAATAATAATAATAATAATAATAATAATAATTTCCCTTCAGCTGAACTGATGATGAACTCAGCTTCTAAGCCTCCACCTAATAACTAAACACTAGCATTAGACACTTGTACTTTACTGCATTATCTGTCATTATTATTATTATTATTATTATTATTATTATTATTTATATCAGACTGTTATTTGCACATTATTGCTATTTGCACATCTGCATTTTATCTGCACATCATATCGCTTGCATCATGCTGTTTATCTCAGCTTACTGCACCATCATTCTTATTTATTCCACTGAACTTAATTGCCATGTGCATTACTGGTATGCATCATATTGTTTACCTTTACCTGTACACTGCTTACTTATTGCTTTTTATTATTATTATTGCACCATAACCTTGTTACCTCATTTTAACTTACTGGGTGGACGATAACTGCATTTCGTTGTCTCTGTACTCATACTCTGGCAATGACAATAAAGTTGAACCTAACCTAATAATAATAATAATAATAATAATAATAATAATGTATAAATAATATAAATAATATAACAACAACAACAATAATAATAACAACAATAACAACAACAACGACAACAATAATTATAATTATAATTTCTATAATCTGTTTCACCCAAATTGACCTCAGATGTGTGCAGATTTACTGAGTGGACTATCTCAGAAGGTTAACGCAAACAAATAATACAAAGAAAAAGAGACAATCTTTCTGCACTTCCGGTGTCTGAAAAAGGAGCCGTATTATTTCAGCTGCTGCGTGGAGCGCATGCGCAGTCCGTGCACGATGATTGGCTGACACACAGAACATGGAGGCGGGACAAACAATCACAGCTCGCGCAACCAGGAACGCCATTAGCGCTCCATTGCTACAGCGAAGGAAAAGGCGTTAGGCTTCGCTTTGCCCGGATTTAAAAAAGCACCGAAAGTCATGACCAGTAGGTGTTCTGTTGATTATTGTTTGATCAGAAATATTTGCATATGTTCAGTATTTACATTAGAGCCACGTCAAGTACCTCATATAAATACGGAAGTGTTACGAATCTACGCTAGCTAGCGCTAGCTTAGCTGAAGCCAACTAGCTAGCTAGCTAGCTAACCAGCTGACGTGACTGTTGTTGTGCAAATATATACATTATAAAAGTATTTAAAAAAATATGATAGCTGTCTTAAGCGCCCCGAATAACGATTAAAAAAATGCTTTGGATGAAGTTAATACATCAAGAAAATTATTATCTTAACATTTCCTTGTAACGTCACTGAGTACTAGCTAGTAATAAAGAAACTATAATTCATTATTTATTCTCATGCTGGGTTTAAGAACTGATTATCGCACAGCTTTTCATATATTTTTATTTTCCTGGTAATCCTGACCAGGCGTCGATGTGTATTTTAATATTAAATGTATGCTTTTGTTGTAGGAATTCATGTTGCCACGTTGGCATGTGATATTATATAATTAATAAACCTGCTCTTATGATAAAGCAGATTTGGTGAAAAGAATGAGCTCATAGGTTGAATCAAGGACAATACAAAGGATCTCAGCATTCTGACAGTGCTCAGTTATTAACTTGTGTAAATATATGTATCTATTTATGTTTACATAACGGTATCCCTGCTGAAAAATCCAGTTTGGTCTGACCAGCTATCAGCTTCCTAAACACAGTCCGGTCTGGTCAAACTGGTAGACCATCTTAACCAGCTGGTAAGTTCTTTTCCAGCTTCATTATTACTTGACTGAATTGATTAATACAGCTCTACTGTTTACCAGCTGGTAAAGACAGTCTCCTGGTTTGACCAGCTCGGCCTGGGTTTTGGCAGCTGGTAACTGGTCAGATCAAGCTGTATTTTTCAGCACTGAAGCTATTTAAGATGAACCGGATATGTTTTAGGAGGTTGATGTAAACGCTAAATCCTAATTAATCAGTGGTGGTGGATGTGATCTTTTCTGTTTCAGGAGGAAACCAGCGTGAACTTGCCCGACAGAAGAATGCCAAGAAGCAAAATGAGCATACCAAGGGCAGGAAGGACGACGGTCTCTCCGCTGCTGCTCGCAAGCAGAGGTAATGTCCTGCACAGCTTTTCCTCGCCGATGGTGATAAACATCTTCGCAAATGTGAAATAATCAGATCGAACACACGTGGTTTTCCTTTCAGGGATGCAGAGATAATGCAGCAGAAACAGAAGAAAGCCAACGAGAAGACGGACACTAAGTCGAAATAACCAGCGGGGCACATTGGGACCAGCATGCATTTTTGCAAAGGTTCCCAATCTTCAGACTTCAGCTCGCGGCTCACGAAATGTTGTAACCATATAGACAGCTAAAAATTACTGACTTTGGTAATTGGTCGGAGAAAATAGTCTACAATGTGGCTTCCGAAAGATCTCACTTATGAGGGGAAAATCTTTGAGTTAAGTAATGATTCACCCATTGTTCCAAATATAATCAGTACACGCACTCAAAATGTCAAATGATATGTGAATTGGCTTAATCGTATTTTTAACTAGTTAAAAATATCGACGTGTCGTTCCACCACATGTTAAAAGCAGCTGCGTTACTGATAATTCTTGGTTCGAATGTCATGAGATTGCATCTTAATCTTCCATCTTGTGTCTCCTTTTGATTTCACGTCACCTTTCAGTGTGTACTAGATATGGAGCAGATCATTTTAAAGAGGGAGACTTCCAGTCAACATATGAATTGACTTTCGAGTTTCTGTATTTTTGTATTAAACACCCTTAATAAAGTGTACATTTTTAAACTGATTTATTTTTTTATTTTATTTTTTTGCACAATTAGATTTTTTTTTCCCCAGAGTGTTTTCAATTTATGAAAGTGGTGAATTTAGAAGCTCGGGGTTTACTGTGGTTTATAAGTTCTCTACGCAATGAAGATTTGCTGACCTACTTCTCAAAACAGAAAGAACAGATCTACAAGAGGCATGAGGTTGCACCGTCCAACGGGTATCGGAGATAAATTTAAGTCAGTTTGAAGCCTTGAAGATAAGGGTGTAATGTGACGCCACTATTTGTATCTGTTTATGCTCCAAATATTCAGATCTCTATCTGTGTTTTGATTTAAACCAGAAGTGGGTGTGGTCTAGGCCAGAGATTTTTGTGAACTTTGCCAGTATGCCCCTGGGAGCAGTGGAAAAATGCTTTTTAAAAAAAGAAAAGAGCAGGAAAAAGAAGTCTTTTTTTTTTTTTTTCATTCAATATTTAACATGTTTGCAGAATTTATTAAAATCCTCATCTTTTACTGTTCCTAAACCTCAGCTGCTTCACTGTAGGTCTCATAATAGGATTTTGTAATGCGCTATAAGGCCAAAAGTATGTGGACATCTGCTCATCACACCCATATGTGGTTCTTCCCCAAACTGTTGCCACAAAGTTGAAAGCAGGCAACTTAATAGGACGTCTCTGTATGCTGTAGCTTTAAGAATTTCCCTTCACTGCAACTAAGAGGATCAAACCTGTTCCAGCATGACGACGCCCCTGTGCACAAAGCGAGCTCCATGAAGACATGGTGTGTGAAGTTTGGAGTGGAAGAACTCGAGTGTCCTGCACAGAGCCCTGACCTCAACCCCACTGAACACCTTTGGGATGAACTGGAACACCGACTGCACCCCAGACCTCCTCACCAACATCAGTGCCTGATCTCACTAATGCTCTTGTAGCTGAATGAACACAAATCCCCACAGCCACACTCCAACATCTAGAGGAAAGCCTTCCCAGAAGAGTGGAGCTTATTATAACAGCAAAGGAGAATAAATCTTGGTTGGGATGTTCAAAAAAAAACACACAGGTGTAATGGTCATATGGCGTTGGTCTCAATCAGGCGCTCTGTGGAACTTTATGGCAAGCTTTCTGTCTAAGAGGAACTATCTTTCCCAAATCAACAAACTGTTTATAGTAAGACTGAATTTATTTTTGGTTTTCTTCCGTTCCATAAAGATCAGAAAGGTTTGCTGGACACACTGGGATATTAACACATTAAAATGGGCGCCTTTGCTTTATAATGCCCATGTGATTTTCTCAAGAAAATAGTGAGAAACATGCGCAATGAACATACGAGTTAATATATGTTTTTAATTGATTAAATGATTATTTCTTGAGACCCCATTAGAGATATGCACGGTGTGTGGACTGTGTGAGCAAACCAAAGCAGACGATAGACAAAAAAAATACGCACCTCATATTTATATCATGTTAGTTAACTTGGTCTTTGTCCGTTTAAGCAGGAGCCTGGCTCACATGACTTCTTCGCTGCATCCAGCAGGATCCCCAGGGATGATTCTAGGATTTAAAAAGCCCGAAGCCCATGGGCCTGTGATGCATCGTGATCTGACTGCATGCTCACTGCTACAGCTCTCTGCCACTCTGCCCTTCAGAGCCAGAAGAGCCGCCTCCTCACTTAATCATAGCACTACAGCACTTCTTAAACAGCAGCTATCAGTATATCAGTATTAGGTCAAGCATTAAATATTTAGTAATTATTGCTTTTTTAAATAATTATTTTTACTACATTCAGTTTGGAAGTGTGTATTTTTTAGTGCTCTGTTTATTCAGCTTTTCACAGGAAAGAAAACATGACAAATTGAAAGATTATATGAACACACTCAGTATTGCACAAAGCCCCTGTCCACACAGTAAGTAAATATATAAATAAAAGTAGAAATAATAATAAATGTTAAAAAACATGCATTTAGCCAAAAGAAAGAAAACATTTCTGTACTGCTTATCCGACACAGGGTTGGGGGGTAACCTTGAGCCTATCCCAGGGGACTCAGGGACAGAATGCTAACCCATCACAGGGCACAACCACACACACACACACTACAGACAAGTTGGGAATACCAATCAGCCTACAACAAATCTTTGGTTTGGGGAAAGAAACCCCTAAAGTACAGGGAGAACATGCAAACACAGGGCAGAAGCAGGTATCAAACCCCCCAACCCTGGAGCTGCAAGGCATCAGTGCTAACCCCTAAACCATCCTGTCCCCAAGTCCTGTGCAAAATAATTTAAGCATAATTTTAGCCATATAAAACACAAGTACATTAATAACCATATATATTTGTATTGCTCCATAGCTTTCACCAAAAAAAAGATGAAGACAATGGACAGGAAAAAGAAAAGAAAAACCCTGCTGTTCATACGCCCCATCCTGAAGGAGAACCTCGTGTTCATCCATGCAGGACACACACACACACACACACACACACACACACACACACACACACACACACACACACACACACACACACACACACACACACACACACACACACACACACACACACCCCCTATAACATTTACATGAGTCAGGTTCTTAGTCTGTAGCCTTACAAACTGAGCTTTTGACTCCAAGGGATGGAATCAAACTGAACATAATAATAATAATATAATTATTATAAATGATATAATAATAATAATTTGTAAAATGTAATTCTTTATTTGTAATTTGTAATTCTTTATTGTCATTGTAATAATGGATGTACAACGAAATTGAGTGAGTACTCTCAGTGCAAACAGTAAAATAAAATAAAATAAAAATATACAGGTATTTACGCTTATTGTACATATGGCATCAAAGAATATTGCACAGTTAGAATATCGCACTTATTGAAAATATGGCATCAAGATTATTGCACAGTTAAAATATTGCACCAACAAAGAGATATTGCAGAGTTGAAATATTGCACTTTCCGAAAATTGCACAGTTCAATTTCAAATTTCAAATGCAAAACATTTTACAGTTTGGCATGAACATACACTGTCATATAATTAATAATAATAATAATAATAATAATAATAATAATAATAATAATATAATAATAATAATAACAACAATAATAATTGTTATTATTTTATTATTATTATTATTATTATTATTATTATTATTACTACTACTATGCAGACTGTTTCAGCAGTAATGTTTGGAAAAATATCATCAGGTGGTCAGAAAGTGTATGTGCAGTAATCCATATCCATCTGTTGTAGCAGTAAGCTGCAGATGGAGGACCTGCTTCATTTTATTCAGTGAAAATCCCAGGAGTGTCTCCAACATGTTGATGAACCTGACCAGAAGGAGGCCTGTTTCTTCTGGAGGATTATGGAGCTGCTCTGCAAATAAAATGAAGTAAGTGTTGTAGTTCATTATGTGGTGATTGTTTAATCAAAATTCTTAATGATAAAAGTATCAAGAGGTTTTATCTGCCAGAAAGCAAAATCTGTCTGAAATGTAAGTGCACGAAGGAATACATGAACGTACCTACAGTAGGTGTGTAAGTAAAAAATGTGTCTTTTACAGAATGTACTGCTGGCTGAAGTCGCTACACTCTTCTTCTAGGACCATGGACGTCTGAGGAACAAGTTCGTTTTTAATCTCTGTGTAATTATATTAGATATAAGTTTGTTTATTCACACCTCAACATCACCATCTGTCTGTAATGTATATTTTCATGTTATCGTGTTTTTTTGTGTTTTTTTAATTTGTTGAATAATGTGACAATTCCTGCTACAGCTAAGGAGTGTTAAGAACCAGGATGGCTGGTGTCTTCCTCTGGCGTGACTTTTGTGCTCTGCTGACCCAGAAGGCAAACACTTAAATGCTGTGGTTAAACTAGGAGAAAAGCTTGGTATGGATCAGTAACAGTATTTTTTTTTAACTTAACATGTTGTAATTATATCATGAACTCTGGACTATTTCATGGATCCTTACATGCATGTTTGGTCTTTCATCTGCAGATGAAACATATATCCTACATGATGGCAAACATGTCAGGGATCCAACTTTGATCTCATTGACAGTGACAGGTATTTTCTGTGAGTGTGTGAGTGTGTGTGTGCATGATTATTTTTCCTGACTTGCTGCTGAGACAGTTTGCCAGTCAGTCATGAGGGAAGTTATTGAGCGAAATATGTATGCTCCCTGACCTCGGGGTTCACCAGCCAAACTTCCAGGCTGGACTTTCTTTTTATTATTATTATTTTTATTGATCAGTCAAATTCAATTTCAATTCAATTCAATTCAATTTTATTTGTATAGCGCTTTTAACAATGAACACTGTCTCAAAGCAGCTTTACAGAACATAAGAAACAGAAAAACATGCAAACAAACAAAACATGCAACAGTCCTAGATGTTAGATAAAATAATCCCTAGTGAGCAAGCCTGAGGCGACTGAGGCGACTGTGGCGAGGAAAAACTCCCTTAGATGATATGAGGAAGAAACCTTGAGAGGAACCAGACTCAAAAGGGAACCCATCGTCATTTGGGTGACACTGGAGAGTGTGATAGAACGATGTCCTTTCTGCATTTATGTATAGTCATGTAGAGTTTTATGTGTATATTGATTTGTAGGTTGTTATCTTCCTCAAAGTCCACATAGGGTTGGCAGCGTTGCTTTAAATACCCAAATCCTCACGAATTGTAGGTTGTTATCTTTCTCAAAGTCCACATAGGGTTGGCAGCGTTGCTTTGAATACCCAAATCCTCACGGGGCAGAAACCGGCTGGAGCTGGTCCATCTCTGGATGCCTCAGGATCCTCGTAGGGATGGCCTCTGTCTACTTGAGCTGGCACAATCTCTATGTGCCTCGGAATGGGTAGAAGAAGGGAAACAAGTATGAACCAAATTGAAGTATGAACCATTATACTAAGAATGAATGTCTCTCTTAGATCTACAAGTCCTTAGCATTGGCTATGTTCCTAAATCTTTTAAATTAGCAGTTATCAAGCCCTTGATTAAAAAACCTGACCTTGACCCCTGTCAGCTGTCTAACTATAGACCAATATCTAACCTCCCCTTTATCTCCAAGGTCCTAGAAAAGGTTGTAGCACAGCAGCTATGCTCATACTTACATAGGAATAACATTCATGAAATGTAT
>CM040985.1:3251594-3354636 GCA_022985145.1 Pangasius djambal | reverse complement strand
GCTGCCTTATGTCCCAGGACGCCCTCATGTCTGTGTTAGCTTCTGGCTCTCCCTTTTAGTTATGCTGTCATAGCTAGTCTTGCCGGAGTCCCTGCTTGCACTCTGCATGCAAAGTATATTGTGCTTAACCATTAGAGGACAAAGCTTATCTAACATTCTCTTCCTCTCTCTCCATCTCTTTCTCTCCCTCACTCTCTGTGGAGCTACACATGCTACTTCTGAGTTGCCAGTGATCCTGACCCCTTCTGCTCCTCCTCGCTGTCTGACCCATCCTGATGCCCCTTCTGCTCCTCCTCGCTGCTTGACCCATCCTGATGCCCTACTTCTGGTTGGAGTTCTCATCGGTTGAGTTCGCTCGCTGCTGCTGGGGCCCATATGAACGGCCTGAAGAACCGTTTGGTTTGCTGGGGATGGTGCCACCTGGGGGCTGTGGAGATGGTTTGGGGATCACATATGGGGAGCTGTACTGGCTTGGGACTGCGATTGCTGTAGTGGCTTTGGGGCTGCAGTTGCCACGAGCAGCTTCATACTCAGGACTCCATCAGTGAACAGTGGATAGATTTTAACCAACCGGACTCATTTAAAGCTCATGTACATTATATTACTAGGATAGCCATTGTTCACCTCAGACATGTCGCTAAGATAAGAAACATAGTGTCATTACATACTGCAGAAAAAAAAAGTTGATCAAGAGTCCTTACTAGAGCCAGAAAGTTTGGTAATATCACCCCCATCACTGCATTGGCTCCCAGTAAAATGTTGCGTTGATTATAAAATATTACAAATGACCTATACAGCACTGAATGGTCTCACCTCACGTTACCTGAGTGACCTTTCGGTCTATTATGATCCACCTGATAGACCTGCTTCAATCAAAAGGTGCAGGCTCGTTAATAGTATAATAAAGAAGACTACGGCAGTGGGTAGATCACGTATAAAGTCAAGTCAAGTGGAGTGGAGTTTATTGTCATTTCAACCAATACAGCCAGTTAGTACATAGTGAAACGAAACAACGTTCCTCCAGGACCAAGGTGCTGCATAAGACAAACACAGAACAACACAGAACTACAAGGGACTACATACATTTACGTAAAGTGCACAAGTGCAAACGTAAAGCACCCCAGCTATGGAATAGCCTTCCAGTTAATGTTCGGGACTCAAACACAGTCTCAATCTTTAAGTCTACGTTAAAAATCCTACTTGTTATCCGAGCTTTCTGTTAAATAGCTTTTCTCTCAAGTAAGGTGCAGATCTAGGGGATTCAGGGGCATAGAGAGGCTTAGTATCCTGGGATATTTTGAATGCCATCACCCCCACCTCTCATGCCTTCACACAGGCTTGTTGACTGTGCAATGGCAGGATCCTTTATATCCTGTGTGCCCTTATTACCTTATTATTCTGCCCTGTGTTACCTTCTGCCTCTCCCTTTTAGTTAGTGCTAGACCTTTTATGTTAGAGCTCTTAGAGCTGGAGCTTCTGGAGTCCTGCTTGCACTCTGATCAAAGTGTACACCCCTTTAAACCACAACAGGATGAGAGGATATCTAATAATCTCTCTCCCTCTCCCTCCCTCTTTCTTCAGGTTGATGTGGATGGGCCCACATGGATACCCTAAACCCTAAACTAAAATAGTCTATATCCAGATCTCACCCTTTTGCATTGGATAACTTGGACAGCCAAGACTTGATGCTCAAAACTTTCTCTGTAATCACAGGAGACCCTGATTCTTGTACTCTAGATTCTCAGTAGTGTTGAGTAATGACTTATGGTCTGCCTATTGGGTGTCGTTCAGAACTGCTGGACTGTCAATCATCTGTTCATGTTGTTTTGCTGCAAGACCCATATGTCCTAGCTATCATACAGACTGATAAAACAAAAGACTGAATACTTCTATCTGCTATATCAAAATGAATTATAATACTGCTTTTTATTCAGCTGGTCATTGGTTATAGTCTGTATACAGTTTGTAAAAGTTGAACTGTGATGAACTCTCTGTGCCTTTTATTTCTCTGTGTTTGAGAGGTTCCAGCTCTGTACCCTTCCTCTCTATGTTTCACCTTGAGTAAATCATTTTTTGTGCATGACTGATTTGGTCTTTATGAATGAATGGTGAACAAATCAGTATCGGTCTTTGCCGTGCACAGGGTCATGTGGCTCATGATTGGTGCTGAACCAGTCGCCAAATCATTACATCTCCATACATACTCGTAACCGACCTCATGAATTAGGACAGTCTTAAATACAATAAATGAAGAGAGGAAAAGTACAGGGATATAATGTATGCCTAAATAGATGAATGAAACACCTACCAACTGGTTCCATTTTTAACTGAATCCATCAATGAGCATAAAATGGTGTGTTTATGAAATATCTTAAGAATCAGTGGAATAAGGTAGACTGGGAAAGTGTTCCTAAGGGAGCTCTAGACTACCAGGTCACCTAAGGAGGGGTGAACCCGCCCAGGTTCGGGAATGAAGCAGGTCAAAGCCCCCGTACAAATCAGTAGTGGGATAATGCCTGTGAATAGACGCGGTAGTGCAGCCTGGGTGATATGGTGTGACCCAGTCTCTTACATAAACATTTCATGCTCATAATGTTTGCTAGAACAATGCCATATAAGCATATCGAATGCTACATAATGTGAATATACACATCGCTTCTAAGAGCAGACGTTTTCAAGTCTTTCTTCTTCACAATAATATATATGTAACACATGATCCAAAGATACATTCATTTCTTCTTCTTCTTCTTCTTTTTAAAGTCACCACCATTTAATAAAGCACTTTATGAGAGACAAAGGATTGCTCTTAATATTAATATATAGGTTAGGTGCAAGATTAAGAATACCAAGGTGCAGTGCATGAGCATGATGCAATGCTTTAAAAATAACTCTGTAGTATAAATGTTTAAATTCATTAAGTGTTTTGAATTCGGTTCCAATTCCATGACAATCCCCTGTGCATACCTTCAGGAATATGTCACCTAATAGGTATTAAATAGTTCAAAAGTCATCGAAAATGATATGGTCGTTAAAAAGTAAGCTTGGAATAAAATAAAATGTCTTAAAGACTTTAATGTCTTAGACATTATCTGACTTAGTGAACTACAACATGTACTAAACAAATAGGGTTTATTTGGTCTGTTATCAACATACAGTGAATCAGTGAAAAGCAATTCATACAAAAAGTGACTCAATTACAAAAATATGGTTACCACAAAAACTTGTGGTTTATACTAAAAGAAATATATATGTGGTAGGCTTTGCATAGTGAAGTCTTTGAAAACACTAATACACAACACAGCAGTATTACAACAAGCAGCGTTCCTCAGATAGCTGTATAATATGCTATTAGCGTTGTTCGATACATTTGACTCCCATTATCCAGACGACCAGGTCATCTTGCTTCATTTAATACCCCATAGCACTGCACTGAACAACAGCCCATCGCTACAGAGTGGTCAAAGTATTACATGCTCATTTGCCCATTTTTACGATGAACTCTGTACGAGGAAGCTCTTAGGAAAGCGGGTTCAGATTGTTCTCCTTCAAGGTGCCGCATCAATCAGCAAAGACTCGTCTAATCTAAACACATATTGATAAAAATGAATCTAACGTAATATGGTTGTTGCTAAACTATGTGTGGTTCATTTTAAAACGATACAGTTCATCTCTTTAAATAGTGCTGACGGTGTGAAAGGTATTGAGCTAATAGAAGATGAAGTGCGGTAGTGGTAAATATTAATGCTTATAAACAAGTGAGTACGTATGCATGTAACAACCAAAGACACTTTGCCAAATTTCAAATGCAAGTTGTTATAATATGGCAAAATAACTGCATGAATGTCCATCTTGTTGGATCTTGTTTGTTTGATGGCAGAAGTAGAAGATTCGGATATGAAAATCATAATGGATGACAGTTGCATAAACCTCACTGGATACAGCAAGGAAGAACAATGGCATCCGTTCACAGTTCTTTGCTCTGTCTGGATTTGGCAATGTTAACCACAATAGTGGAAAACCAGCTTTCAGGGTTTCCGTGTCCACCAGAAAGGCTTTGTGCTGGGAAAGGCTTGCTCTTCACTGTTCTTCTGACTCAAAGCAACGTGCAGCGCTCTTTCAGGCTTTTCTTCTTCTTGCCACTTTTCTTGCCATTTTTGTCCTTGTTCTCAGCCATCTTCTTAGCCCGCACCTCTCTCATGAGGTCAAAAAACACCTGAAAAGACAAGGATATCTTGTCTTGAAGAACCCAATTTTCTGTGGGGTGTATGCATGCTTTCTCTGTGGAAATGTGCAGATTATGTAACTTATATCATTTTAGGCTCATGCAAAGAAATGCTGTAGAGCAAAGATGCCTTCAAAAATAATGAAATTAAATGTTTCTACATTTAAAAAATATGCTATAAAGAGCCGTAAACACTAATAAATGAAACAAAGTCAATATTTGGTGTGACGATCCTACGCTTTAAAAAAAAAAAAATAGTAGTCTCGGGTGCAGTGTGTGCAGTTTTATAAGGAAATGAGCTGTAAGTGTTACTGAGCATCTTGTAGAAGCAGCCGCAGTTCTTCTGGAGACTTTGACTGTCGACTCGCTTCTTATTTCTGCAGCGAAACCCAGCAGCCTTCATTATTTTTGTCTGAAAAGTGTCTCTTATGTCATCTGCTGCTTTCTTTACTGACATACAGACATTTTCCTGTAATATTTAATTTTGTGGTGGAAAACTAATGTTTGGAATCTAAAAGGTTTTTGTACTGAATCAATAATGTAGAAGTCAGAAAATAAAAATCTATAACAAAGTTTGTACTAAAAAACAAATAGGGTGCCTAAGACTTTTGCACAGTACTGTATATCACAGCATGGTTCTCGAATCTGATTAGTCCGAAGGCGTTGATTAATGTTCTATAACAGCAGCTGTCACAGTAACGCCGGCTGTAATCCAAAGCGCGGGTTTATATTAAACAGGAACAGCTCATTCACAGGGACTTGTATGGCCAACGCTCTAAGCCTAAATATAAACAGATTTTAGAAACATGTTACGGTGGTATGGTGAAATGACTTTATTCTGTATGTATACATTAATTTGATTTAATTGGAGTCTCCAGTGTCAGTGAGTTCTTATGCCACCGTGTTATATACTTCATGAGAGAGAAAATAAGTGGGTGGTGGTGAGCGAACGAGTTTACAGCTGCCCTAACGCAAGCGAGAACAGGAACTAACGTCTCGAGCACCTTACACAATATTAAGTGTAAAACGGTTAACGTATGTTTAAAAGTACGACGTGTTATTCTTTAACAAATTAAAAAGTGTAATGGTTGATAAGTGGTGTGGTAAAACTGTTGTATAAGGAGGAATAAAACACCTCTGGGCATGCTGTTATTGGAAAATAAATCAACTTCCGGGTGGTAACAGCAACTTTGCTTCGTGTTGGGCTGTATCACACCAGCCGGTCATCTTTTATTCCGTATTTAATGATAAGTATACATTTAATGTGTACAGTAAGATAAGGTCAGGTCTAAGTCAGCGTATAACAAATGTCAGACTACAAGGTTATTTCACGACGTTTATCAGGTGATTGCATTATCTTATTAGAGCAAATACTTCTCTTCTCGTGCTTTATTAACAGCAATGGACAGTAATTAAAAATTGATCATAACCCAGTATATGGTACAGTTTATTCAGTTTAATGGTTATAGGATGCAGTATTTTAATACATATTTAATCTGTAATGCACTCAGTTGAAAACCTGCATGCACCAAGATATTGCGAGATATTACATGTTACAAGATAAGGAGCACCGCTACGGGACAGTGTGTGTATACCGTACCTTATCAACGTTGGCACGTGTTTTTGCTGAGGTTTCCACGTACTGCACTCCCCATTCATCTGCTTTCTCCCGGGCCCCGGTCACAGAAACCTGCCTCTTGTCCTCCAAATCAGACTTATTTCCCACTAACAACAGAGGAATCTTATCCTCCTCTGCCTTCACACGCAGGATCTGCTCCCTGTCTCACACACACACACACACACACACACACACACACACAGTCTAACAAAATGTTTAACTATAGGTTCTTTATTGCTAGGGCTTTTGTGTCCTGTGCCAACCACACAACAAGACAGAACAGGAGATGCATTAATTCAGCCTGCAGGTTTGTGCAGGTTTTTGTGGCCATGACATCATACTGATGAGGAAATCACAAGTACAGTCATAGCTTCGATGAGGAAGCACAACCACTAGCAAAGATAGATAACGAAAAACGCACCATTCGAGGGACAACAGAGCTTCACTGAAAACCATGCCTCATTCATGTCTTAACTGTGCTAGTTGTCCTGCTCTCGGTACGACTGCTGCCGACAATATGAATATTTCTTTCATTTCAAAGTGAAAATGCTGACCAAAGGAAGTCGGCATTGACACATACTGTACTGGGTGAGATTTGGAAATCAGAAGTGCGGAAATAAAATGGTGTCTAAGAGAAATTAGGTTTGTAATCCTCCAACAAAGAAAGCAAAGATTCTGACAAATGCATTTTGTATATTTGAATTATATACATGCCACATTAAATGGTGCCTGGCTAGCTCAGTTGGTAGAGCATGGGACTCTTAATCGCAGGATTGTGGGTTTGTGTCCCACGTTGGGGGCTAGTGCACTCTCAGTGCTGGTCCTAAGCCCGGATAAATGGGAACGGTCGCGTCAGGAAAGGTATCCGGCATAAAACCTGCGCCAAATCAATAGGCGGACGGACAACAGAAGGTGATCTGCTGTGGAGACCACTAATGGGCGGATGTAATGTAATTAATACATTAACATGTTTTTTCCCATTGTTTTGAACTTGCTTTAAAAAAATCAGAATTAGGTGTTGCAGAGGTGTTGCTGGAATTCTGAGGGAAAAGTCGCCTTCGGAGTGGCTGAGCTTAGCATTTAGCCAATCACAGCGTCTGCCCCATTTGTGTCTATAAGCGCAAGGTGAAGTGAGGAGATGAGGAGCAGAGTTCAGTGAATCAAAATGGAAGATATGAACCGTAAATGGGTAATTATAGCTAAAGTTTTTAATGTTCTAATGAAAGCTAAATTACTATTAAACAGCTAACTTTGGCTAGCCTCACAACTGCCAGAAAGCTTAACTAGCTAGAAAAAAAAGAAGGAAAAAAAAAAAAAAAGTTATGCTGGGCATTTACTGAGCATCCAGTGTTTAACCTCATCATAGAAAACTAGCTATTTGAGTAGAACTTTATTTATTTATTTTTTTCTCCTGGGAATCCCAGATGCTTCCACTTTGGCCTAATTTACATAAAATCTGTAACTTCTGAGAATTTTTTACATTTATACTTAGGATAATGTTTTTTTTTTTTTTTTTATCTCAAAACTATAACCTATAATTCCAAATTATATCCTTTTAAAGGTGAATCTTACCTCTAGCAAGTTCAAAACAAGAAAAAAAAATCACTGGCAAAATGTGAATATTTGTCAGCTTCCAAGCTCCACAGGTCAGAGTTCAAACCTGTGGCCATAACTCACTTTTAACATCTGGAAATGACTCTCATTCTGCATATTTCTGTCTCAGAATGAAGCTCTGAGAATGCATTTTTATAACAAATCCAACATCGGCACCTACCTGAACTCAGAGGTGGCGCTGAACGACTCCTGCTCGGTGATGGAGAACACCAGCAGGAAGCCCTCTCCGCTGCGGAAGTAATTATCCCTAATGGCTGCATAGTCCTCCTGTCCTGCTGTGTCCAAGATGTCGATCTGAACCTCCTCTCCATCCAGCACAACCTTCTTCCTGTAGCTGTCTGCTTTAGTGGGCTCATAGTCTTCAACAAACTGGCGAAAGAAATGAACCGAAGTGAGTTTTATGAAAGTGCCCACAAACATTTTGTATAGAAGGCATTCCAGTATTGGTGCCTCCTTATCAGGGGGTTTCATATTTAATTTAAATGAGAAAACATTTATTAAATCGGTCCATCATGCAGTATTAGCGACGTTTTTGTACAGAAAAAGGAAATTCTATCTAAAAAAAAAAATCACATGGGGATGAAATTCTGTTGTGTGTCATTGTATTTAAGTAGGGAATAAAACATGACAGGCACTCTAAACCATCTCATATTTATTTATTAATATTTTTTGATCCTGCTGCACTGTTTGTTTGTTGCAGTGCCTGTTGTTGCTGTACAGTATGTTTGACGTACTGGTTAAATACTGCACACTGTAAGCACAACTCATAGGCCATAAAGCGTTTAGGATTCTGTATGGTATGTGTCAGACTTTTCGGAGAATATTAGGTAATCCTAAACCAGCACATAAAGACAAGGATGAGTCAAAAAAATATTTCGTTCGGAATCTCACCTCATCATACATGAACTGCAGTGTGAGTGCTGATTTGCCCACTCCTCCACTTCCCACCATGATGACCTTGTGCAGAACCAGAGAGCTCTGGCCCTTGCTCTTGTTGGCTGCCATGTGTGTTCTGCTGCGGTAAAGGAAAAATCCACCCTGACGACTTGCGTATCAATTAACATCTTTAATAGCATCCAAGAATTCTTTTGTCATGAAATTCTGTGTTGACTTTAAGGTTAAACTTTTTTTTCCCCATTGACATTTTGGTCTATTTTCACTTTGGTTAACGGTTTCCTACATTACCCACCATGCCTGCTGATAGTAGTGCCAATGGGATTTAACCCTTGCTTCATCTCTACCTAAAGAGAACGATGCAGCAGCGCTTTAGTCCTTTAGACCAGCTTTTATCTCTGTCTATTGCGTTTCTTCCCTCCTATTAAACACTAATGTAACTGTTCTAGCAATGTCGTCCTGTGACGTCTCCAAAGAATAACAAAAATACAGCACGAACCAACAAATTAGCACCAGAATCACATATATTTCAATAGAAACGTAATGTGTTTCAGGGTGGAGGATTCCTCTAAGGGTTGGTAAAGACAGAAACGAGACACACCTGAATGAGCTCATGGAAACCTTGATAATTAGCTGAGTTGAGAGAGCATGAAACCACTCCCCAGTAACTTGTGTACAAAAAAAAAAAAAGCTTGAGCTTCTCAGACACCACATAGCTTGGATTTTCTACGGTAAGCACTTTATCATGGATTACTTGCTACTATGACCTGGTTTTACATGCTACGGAGTCTTCTGCTCTCCTATAACTGACTATAGATTGCACCCTGATCTTCCTCAATCGATATATATATATTTTTTTTTTGAACGGTGGTGCAGCAGGTAGTGCTGTTGAATCACAACTCTATGGTCCCTGGTTTGATCTCAGGTTACAGCCCGTATGGAGTTACTGTGCATATTCTCCCTGGCTATATTAAATTGCTCCTAGATGCGAATGTGTCTGTGCATGGATGGTGCCGAGTGTGTCACGCCCAGTGTTCCCGGGATCGGCTCTGGATCCACCGTGATCCTGACTAGGATAAAGCAAGCTACTGAAGATGAATAAATGAAAATTGGTGTTAAAACACACTTTGTACAGATTTCAATATCAACTGTCTAGTATCATTGGAAGACATCCCTGCTGAAAAAAAATTAACAAATAAAGAAATAAAAAAAACTCATAGAATTTGTAATAGTTTTAATGTTTAGAATGGGCATTGTACTGGTTTTAATGGAAACTGTAATGGTCTTAGGAATCTCTACTGGTAGTTTGATGCCTTCTATTGGTGGCATGTTATGTCTAGTGGATACCATTAAGTACCTACTGTATAATGATAATAATTTTATTGGTTAGCTGATGGTTTGTAATGGCGTTTGGAGTGGAAACCATTAGAATTTCTGTGATGGTTTTTATTCTTCTGATTTTTTTCAGCAGGGATCATCACCACCTTCAGCCTGTTCTCAAATAAATTAATCAACAGTCCAGTTGCTGTTTGTTAAACCAGTATTACTCTGTAATTGAGATTCTTTTCCCCTTTCTTACCTTCACAAGGATTAGTTTTGTGTAAGAGTGATTCACAAAAAGTGAATTTATTATGCAAATCAATACTTTATCTCTAGAGTAAACTCCTCTCCAGGGTCATAGCTGTAAAATCTCCTGATCACAAGACACTCAACTGATCACAACGCACACGTTTCCAGTCAAAAACACACTATTTAAGTGAAAAAAGCAACACTGGACTTTTTATAAATGCACATTAAGTGATAATAATGACGAGAAAATAGCGGTTAGAGCATACAGAAATTCAATTCTATGTGTCTCAAACACGGATTTGAACTACTTTTGTTTTCTTTCTGTATTCTTACAAAGGACACCGCCCCTTCCGTTACGCAACAACCCGCATTCTCCTGCTCGCTCATTGGCTAAACGACGAGCGCGCGCTCTCGTATCCGCCTCCTTATTGGACAACACAGCAATCAATCAAATGTTTTCCAACAAAAAGAGAAGTATTCTTGACAACGGTACTTCTTAAATTAAACAAAAAAAATGTTAGAGACGTGTTCACTAAATTATTTAAATATCGAAAATGGAACTTGTCACTGCAGACTTTTAAATACTTGACTCACAGTTTCAGTTACAACAGGCAGTAATCCTCCAAAGAAGCGCGTCCCCTGTTCCCAAACTGCTACTCTCTTCCGTCGTCCCATCCACCGGAAATGCAGTGGCGCACATTCTAGGGATATGATGTCACTAAACTGGCATGTTGTTTGAATGATCACTTTTAGAGAATCATCCCTAAGCGTTAACAATTGTGTTCTGTGTTGAGTTAGTTAGGTTTTTAGCGTTTCTATTTCGTTTTCCCCTTTATTTATTTCCATATTATTTTAAATCTTAAAAACGACTTAGACCAGCATGGCATGGTTTGCTGGTCTTGGCTGCTTTAGCTACTCTACCTGTCTGGTCTAACTGGTTTGCCTCCTAGCTTGACAAGGATTAACTGGCTAGAACCAGCCTGATGAGCTAGAACCAGCGTGACTAACTGGGCTGGTCAACCTTACCAGCTAGATCCAGTTTGTAAATGTCCAAAATCATTCCAATACCACCAATCCAAACAAGCCTGGCCAGCTAGAACCACTCTAACAAGCCAGAACCAGCCTGATGTGCTAGAACCAGCGTGACTAACCAGGCTGGTCAACCTTACCAGCTAGATCCAGTCTGTAAATGTCCAAAATCATTCCAATACCACCAATCCAAACAAGCCTGGCCAGCTAGAACCACTCTAACAAGCCAGAACCAGCCTGATGTGCTAGAACCAGCGTGACTAACCGGGCTGGTCAACCTTACCAGCTAGATCCAGTCTGTAAATGTCCAAAATCCTTCTAATACCACCAATCCAAACAAGCCTGACCAGCTAGAACCACTTTAACAAGCCAGAACCGGCCTTCTAATATGATCTATCCAAACAAACCGGAACCAGGCTAACCAACCAGGCAGTCAGCCCAACCAGCTAGAACCAGCCTGTAAGTGTCCAAAACCCTTCTCATACCATCACACCAAAAAAGTCCCATCATATATAAGCAGCCTGTCTGTGTCCAAAATCTGTCTAATACCACCGATCCAAACAAGCCTGGCCAGGTAGAACCACTCTAACAAGCCAGAACCAGCCTTCTAATACCATCGATCCAAACAAGCCAGAACCAGTCTAACCAACCAGGCAGTCAACCCAACCAGCTAAAATCAGCCTATAAGTGGCCAAAATCCTTCTAATACCATCAATTCAAAGAAGGCTATCCGGTTAGAACCAGCCTGACAAGCCATGTCCTGAAAGTATCCAAAACCCCTCTGAAACCACAAAACCAGATCAGCTTGACCAGTTGAGACTGGTTACTAGCTAAAACCAGTAACTTTGTTTTCCAGCAGGGTCACTGAAAGATGGTTAGTACAGTGTCACAGAAACATCAGTCAGGTGCAGAAGTTCACAATTCATGCCTACTTGTAGACTTTGCTTTCCGATATATTGGCAGCGTGAACACTGGGCACCGAGTTGGCCAGTATCCTACACTAGTTTGTGTTTGCATAACCCAGTATTAATCCTCTTATACTAATGATATTTGTCAGTTTTCATGGTCATTTAGGCGTTTTATTTTTAATCTTGGAAGTAGACGTTAAACAATTTTGAGTAAAACCAAACAGCAAAACTCCATCCTGTTCTTGTCTCTATGTACTCAGGTTGTTCCGCCGATAGATGGCGCTATGTGATCACTCATAGACATAGTACAAAGTTTCTTTGCTGACTGGGTGCATTTAGCTCTTAAATGAGTAACAGGTTTAAGTTTTAACATAATTAGCAAATGCACACAATGTGGTTAACCAGCAGTCATGCCTAATGGCATGAGGACATTAAGGGCATTCTAATGATTTGCTTAATTTTGTTTTAAATTAAAAAGTTATTTCCTGTTCGTAACTGGGTAACAGGAGAGTACTGTAGCAACCTACAGGGACTAGGGGGAGGAGGAAGTAAAAAGTTAGGATTGCGGATTGTTGGGATCGGAGAGGAAATAGTTTTGGCTGCAGCCGACAGAAGCCTGGTTCAATAAACCGTTTATGCGAGAAACTCTCTTCTGTGTCACTGTGGGAAAGACGTTACAAAACCTTCCGAGTGATCTTGTTAATCAACATCACAATATCTGAAAATGAAGAAAAAGAATGACAGTACTTTTCTTCTTCTCATGATCTTCCGGAAATTCTGGTGATGCAACTTTCTGTTGAACATGTGACTTGTGGAATATCCCAAATATTTCATAGGGGTGAATGTGTTCAGGTAACAGAGTTGAGTCAGTGTTGTGGGACACTCCATTTTTTACTCATGGGAAAAGATGTGTCAGGCATGACATGCTGAATGGATTCACACATTACTGGAAAAATAATCTGATTTCTGAAATATTTTAATGGTTATATTTCAAAATATCCTAGCTATAGTGAGCTGGGACAGGCTAGAAGGTTTTTTCCCCTCTCTCTCTAAATGCTATAGATATGGTTCATTAAGTTTTATATTATTAATCTGAGATATTGTTTTGAAGGACACTGTTCCTGTGTTCAAATATATTTTACTGAGACGTTACCTACATATTTGTACATTTAATGGCACCCCAATCTTCCTTTGAATTACTAAAGGCTTTATAGGTTTCTTGTTACACCACTTACTTTATGCATGCACTAATAAGGTGTGTGAATTTGATTTCTTAATGTGTTTCATGAAAGTGAATGAACATCCATGAACTGCATTCTAGTGATTTTTGTAGGCAAATGCCTGAAATGCCCGAAAGGTGAGTTACATTACAGGGAAGGTATCCTGCTGTGTATTTGAAAGGAATAACAGTAGACCATGTGAAATTAACTAAGGCAGGGGTTCTCAAACTTTTTCTAGCCAGGGAGCCCTTTACAAGCAAAATAAATCCCACAGTCCCCCTCATTACAGATTTTATGTACAGTAATATTTTGGCTATTTCTTAGAGCTGTATAACTTTGAGGTTTGGATTGAACCTGTTTAATCCAGTTAACTGTTTATTCAGAAGAATTTAATAATAGGTATAATAATTTTGGTAATGCTGGGTTGTGATTTGTAAAATCACAGACCCCTGGAGGTCCCCGGAGCCCATTTTGAGAGCCACTGGACTGTGCGTCACAGACTGCGACTAAAGTGTCCACTTCAGGTCGCTAAGGATGCCATGCGTCCACATGGACAGAGCTCCATCAGGAAGTCGCACTCCGTTTGCTTGAGGCTTTAATCCGCTTCAGGGAACTCCTGTTGGCTGCTCGACCCACGTGGTTCCTGCTCGTGTATAAAAAGTTTGTGTCTAAAGCGGTACAATGTTGCGATCGCAAGGGGTTAAAGCTGTTCACACGAGCGCATCACCGTGTCCATGAAAGCGATGAAGAACTACTTGGACAGCGCAAACTGGAAGACGACACATCAGACAAAGAAAGACAGGACCTGAAACGAAAGGCGAATGTCAAGCACGTAGCTATTGTGCTGCGCGGGGAAAAAGTAGTGGCATCTTTTTCCTTTTCTTTCATTATGGATATTTTTAACTGATCTGAGACTGTGCAACTTATCAGGCTGCATGCATGGGCTTTGACTGCAGTTTTTCACTCTGTAATACTGCTTTCTTAGTAATTTCTCCAGCCATGGCATGACGTTGAAGTGCCACCGATGCTGAGACTTTATCAAGTAGGACCGGGGAGACAATAAATTCACCTTGTACTATGACAAAAACGTGATTTTCAGTTTTCATTCGCGCATCAATGACCCACCAAGAGCTGAACATCTAAAAAAAAAAAAAAAAAAAAAAAAAAGATGCTTCTTCCATGATTTCATCCGATTTCAATGAAGTCTGAAAATCATCGCATGGAAGATCTTAGTGCATCCTTACAGGAAGACTGGATGTTACAACTCGCTCTTGCGTTAAGAACATCCTCATCTGGGACGAGCCTGAGCCATTTCTAAAACGAACGAGCACAAGTTCCGTTCATCCTCCAAGCGAAGACGCGTGACTCGTCTTTCTGTGCTTTCTTTTTCGCTCTTAAAAGAATGAGAAGTTCCCTTTTCAAGGTGCTTTTTCTCATAGCCTGCGCGCTCTCCGTGCGCTGCACGCCGCCGCCGGAAAGCGGGGCGCGCGCGACGGCGTCGCGCGAGTCGTGCGCGTCGTGCGGTCTCGCGCAGCCTGCCGACTCGGGGAGGATGGACGCGGAGTTCGTGGAGGCGGTCAAGAGGCACATCCTGACCAGGCTGCAGATGAGGGAGAGACCCAACATCACTCAGCCCATACCAAAGGCGGCCATGGTGACCGCGCTGCGAAAGCTGCACGCCGGGAAGGTGCGCGAGGACGGCAGGGTCGAGATCCCCGACGTGGACGGGCACGCGAGTCACGCCAATGACGTCGAGGAGGAAACGTCAGAAATCATCAGTTTTGCAGAGACAGGTGTGTGTTCACCCGAGCATCTGCACTATACCTGCACAATACCTGTGCGCATGTGTCACACGTGTGATTAATAAGTATTTTTTATAATACTGGTGTCACTAAAATATCGGGCTGCATTTCAGTCTGCATTACTTGTGTTTGCTTTACTGTGGGATCAGTATGAACCAAACATTCCCATGGGTATGTGTTGGCACGAGGTATCTATAAACATTGTGTGTGTGTGTGTGTGAGAGAGAGAGAGAGAGAGAGAGATGCTTTTCCTGCCTCCCTCATGCACTGTAAACATCATGCTACAATGGAGTGTAGAGAACACAACACAGCAAAGACCACCGCAACCACTTGGGCACAATCAAATCGCTAAGCTGGTCTTTGTGCACAGTAAAGCCTGGTTTAGCTTCAAGAGGCAATTTGTGTTTGTACACAGATCTGTTGCAATGAATTTTGCATTGTTACACTCAAGTATCAGGTCGCCTAGACAAATGATGTGATTTTTCTCTACACTTTCAGAAAGAAATAGTACTAGATTGTGTCTTGCACCGTCGCAGGGATGGTACTGGCATCGTTTGTACCATCTCTGGCCTGGAAATGTGCATATAGTGTTCCTTTAAAATGAGATGAGATACATAATTCATTTTCTGAGTAAAGCTTTAAAGATACACTACATGCACTATTACATTTCTAGGTAAACATACATATTAAAGGTACAAAAGGTGTACCCTAGCAGCAGGAAAGGTACAGTTAAGCCCTCTTTTTATATGTATTGTTAAACAGCACGTGAAAACAATTATCACTTTCTCTTAGAATGTTGTTTAGTCATGACACCATGCAAAACACGTGCACCACCTGGGGTAAGAGCAGATTAAAATCAGAGCTGATTTATTAGATAAGTGATGACAGAAATGACATATCACTGTGTGCAGTTTCTTTGTTGGTCTCTTGTCATCAAGTGTTTGTGATAACTGAATCATAGAACACACACGAAGTACATGATACATTGCAGTATATATGATGACAGTGCTTAATTGGTCTCTATCATCATCTGTGGCCCTGGCTCTTTCCAAGTGATGCATGTGGGCCTTTTCGCTCTTGGCTCACTTGCTATGATAATCCATGGCTCAGCATCAAGCTCCATGAACAGTTTGCCAAAAGGAAATTTGGTGGCACTTTATGACAGGGAAAATATTCATAGCTGGCACAGTGGAATCATAATTAGCCACATTTCCTATCGGTACAAACCTAATGCATAGTGGTTTCCTGTGCGGGACCAGAGCAAAATTCACCTCTGCCCTATTCTATATAACTTTCAAAAAAAACAAAACAAAAAAAAAACAAAGCTAATTGAAAATATCCAGCTAATTTGAAATTCAGCTAACCGGACCCCATTTCCTTTATGCATAATGCCTAATTGCAGGCATTTAATAAGTACTGAGTACTTTTCAGGAGGCTGTAGAGTTGGCTTCAACCTTGGATTTGTGAACTGCTTGGCATGTCGGCTTGGCTGCTCATGCGTCTCATTAAAAATGCGGGGTGACCCAAGGACACAGGGATCTGTGGATTTTTCTTTAAGAATGGCTCAGTGCTGGAAATGCAGGCAAACTGGGGCTCGTCTATTCCTCTTACATCTTAACTAAGAGTTAGCAGCCTGTCCGTGTTTCCTCCACTGCTGTGTGAAATATCTTACGTTAAATACAGTTGGGAAAAGTGGGACTGAAATGTAAAGCTATCTCACATGTACACAACACTTGATTACACGACTCGGTCAGACGTTTATGATTATTTGACACGTGAATATGAGAAAAATAATGAGTTTCTAATGAGTTATTTTCTCCAACCGTTCTAGCTAATAGTAAATTAAATTAGTAACTATTTTGCAACAGGGCTTAATACACAGCACTTCATGTGGCTAAACTGTCCTTCATTGGTGTCCAGGTGGTTGTGGTCGATTGCGTACGGAGACGTTGAGTAATGACATGGAGATTACTTCTCCAAGCCGTGAGAGCTTGTGCAGGTGGAGGCATGCTGAGTGGTGTGTATTGTTGCTGGCACTGGGGCCCACCCAGGTATTGTCCTGCCCTCCATGTAGTGGCCAGGCTTAACTTCTGAGGCTTTTGACCTCGTAGATTTGTCTTTCTCCACTAATTCTCCAATTTGCATTCACTGACAGCTGTCTTTTGGACTTCGTACTATATGGTCCCTGCAGGCTGAAGTTATATGATGAATTAGTGAGGGCTAGTGTCCAGAAATTGGGAAGTTAGCGAGATTCTTTTGGCAGATGCCATGTTACGGAGTTCCTTGAAGTCTCAACTAATCTGTTTGCTACAACGCTTAATGCACTTTGTTATATGGCCTGGAGCAATTTACCTACAGCAGGGTTAAAACCAGACATAAAACCAGACATAAAACCAAGACTTAAGGCTCCAGAAGTTACTTATAGTATATACTTCTACTTTACTATTTCACTACATGCTTTTATGCATTTGCTTAAATGGTCAGATATTATACTCTCTATTATAATTAAATGCTCTCTATCAAAGATTCAGTGAAAGAACTGCACATAAAAATAATATCTATTGGTTATTTTACAATTTAAGTGTCATTAATTTAAGTGTCCTTTTGTAGTCATATGCAGAGTGTCTGGCTGGATTGCTTTCAACATCACAACGCTTATTGTGTCCTTTCTGAGGTGTCATCACGGTGTTCATTGCCAAGGCTTTGAACCTTCTAACTATGCCCAAATAGGCTCCCTCTCCTCATCTCCACCTTAACTCGTGGCCAACTGGGCTAATGTAGCAGCTAATGTAGCTGTCATCAGACACACAGGCAAGCTCAGAGAATGTCGCTGTGGCCCCCTTCACCAAAAAGGAGCTGCGGGAGTTCAGACTTCTCCCAATTTTAATTGAGCCGCAGACTCAAAAGACTGTTACAGAGATGTTAATATGTTTGAATCGGATAAAGAGAGAATGCTTGGAGGTTCATGCGGGTCAGATTTAGTGAGTGAGGAAGGAGAGTCAGAGTGAACAGAGCGAGAAAGAGGGAGACGTGGCAGAGGAACGGACTCTGACAACTCCTCCCACCCACATTGTCGTTTAATGTGAAACACTAACACCATTTGATCGCTTTAGGTTGAAGTGTTCCCAGTTAGGGAGCCCATTCATGGCAATGTGAGCGATCTACTGCCCTCTCAGCATGTTAATGTCCTCAGCCTTCTGTCCGGGCCTGGCTATTATAGTGACACAGCCTTAGGTTTTCAACTGAAAAACTTTTACTGGCTACACAGAGTGTGCACCTGCTGTTTCAGCTATGTTTGATGACCTTTCAATGACCTAACCTTTCATCTTTTCTTCCCCGTCTCGTAGACGATTTGCTGTCTTCGAAGTCCAGCCTCTTCTTCATCATCTCCAATGAAGGTAACCAGAACCTCTATGTGTCTCAGGCAAACCTGTGGCTGTACTTTAAACTCTTGCCTAGTTTGTTGGAGAAGGGCACACGAAGGAAGGTCATGGTTAAAGTGTACTATCAGGAACCGGGCCTGGGCAGCAAGTGGAACCTGGTGGAGAAGCGTGTGGAGCTGAAACGCAGCGGCTGGCACACGTTTCCTCTCACTGATGCTGTGCAACTAGTGTTCTCCAAAGGTACACGAAGACAGAACCTGGATGTTCGGTGCGAAGGCTGCGAGGAGGCAGGCGTTCTGCCTGTATTGGTGAACTCGGGTGATGAGTCGCACCGACCGTTCTTGGTGGTGCAGGCACGTGCAACGGACAGCAAGCACCGCATCCGCAAGCGTGGCCTGGAGTGTGATGGTACCAGCGGCCTGTGCTGCCGCCAGCAGTTCTACATTGACTTCCGCCTCATCGGCTGGAACGACTGGATCATCGCGCCATCGGGCTACTTTGGCAACTACTGCGAGGGAAGCTGCCCGGCGTACATGGCTGGCGTTCCAGGGTCAGCGTCGTCATTTCACACCGCTGTAGTGAACCAGTACCGCATGAGGGGGATGAGCCCAGGCTCCATGAACTCCTGCTGTATCCCCACCAAACTCAGCACCATGTCCATGTTGTACTTTGATGATGAGTATAACATCGTCAAGCGTGATGTACCCAACATGATCGTAGAGGAGTGTGGATGTGCTTGAGCATGGCTTTTTTGTTTTGTTTTGTTTTGTTTTTTAAAGATTTGTAACTCTGTAAACGTTCATTGATGGAACGAATTATTGTAAAGTGATATTTATGAACAGCTGGGTAAACAGTCACCTTGATGTCCACACCCACACACCCATGCATGCACAAATCTTTTGTACATATATTTATGTTGGTTAATATCTTTCTGGTAGGCTCATTTATATGTGACACAGTCTTATTCTAAGAGCACAGGTTTGTACAGTAGGTGTTGATGTCAAAGAGATGAGAAAGTTGTGTTACAGGTTATTGCCGTTTCTTTGCTTCTCTCCTCTGAAATGGCCATGTTGGGAAATTGAGATGAGAGAAGCCTTAGGAAAGGGTCGTTTTCCCAGAATTTCTCAACTATGCCTCTTTCACTGTATACAAAAGCACTGACCAACTCCCCATTTACTCCTTTCAACAGCAGCACTTCGCTTAACCACTCCATTGGAAAACACGACAACCAATCCATTTAAGAGTCTCCATCAAGCAGTATTCATCTGTCAAGCTCTGTCAAACAACTGACCCATATTGTCTAAGACATGCTGCTTTCTCAAGTATTCATGTTAGTGGGTCTTATTACAGTGGGACGTGAGTAGGCATTTTGTCATTACCTAGTACAAGGGCTTTTTATATAGCAGGAGACATGAATTTAGCTTTCTGTAATGCTTCAGTCCTGTCTAGAGAGTTTGCTCATTTGTGTAAAAAAATCTGTACACAGAGTGAAGGGAATTATGTCTGTCAATCTCTGCCTATGTGTTTGTTACAGTGCTGTTTGCAGAAGAAAAAAAACACTTCCGAAAGTACTTAAAAGAACTGTAGTATATTACATTTCTTCTCATTTTTCAGTTGGTTAAGGGTGCAGCGTCACACTTGCAAAAAAAAAAAAAAAAAAAAAAAAAAAAACCACCCTAAATGCACATTTTATAGCACTTGCTAATTGAAATGCCTTTAAAGGGTACCAAGTGGCACACCTGTGCTCGCTCACAATCCTTTTTCGAATAAGTGCCGCACAAACTATGCAATGTATAGTACCGACCCACTTCAGACAAACTAGCTAGTAGTTGTATACTATCTTTCAATACTTGAAATGTCTTTCGCTTCCTTCTCTGAACGAATGGTTGTTTATGATTATGATGTTTGCACTGAAAAAGTCGCATTATGAGTAAAAGAAGAGAAAAAAAAACTTGCCATTGAAATAAAAGTTATTTTTATAGACGTAAAATAAATTCTGTTCAAATGTATTATACGGAACCGTGGAACCAAAGAGGCCAAGATTTTTCTTTAGCTGTTATAAGATGGCAAGACCATCGCATTGTTATGTAAAGTACTTTTTTTTGGATCATGTAAAAGGCCTAAACACTGTATCAGGGTACCATATTATGGATTCCATTTTCAGCTCAATTCTCTTTCTTTCTTATTTTGTACAGTAGATAAATGAAATATTTCATATTTTTTCATCAACTTTAATATTTTCGGTTTTCTATTTAATACTTCTAGTTCTTTTTCCAGAATCATTTAGAAGCAAATACGTGCCACCTCTGTACAGCGTATGTAAGATAAAGAATGCTTTTAAATATTTTGTTCTTTGTAACTGTTATAAATAAATTCCTTTTTCTGCATTCAGACGTGTCACGGTATTCCCTTGAAAACTAGATCAGTAATGCATTATTCTAAAAACGGACAATAATGCCTTCTAATAAACTTCTTTTACAACATGATCGTACGCCAATAATAGATGTGTTAATCATTTATTCATCATCATTCACCTGGTCACACACCATTTGTATACTATTGGCACGTAATCAGTAACCAATAACCAAGCAGCTTTACAACTAAAACCTTTCCTTTCATATTTGAATTTGTATAATTAATTTGTTTACAGGCTTTTCGCTAATCTTTCTAGAACCTTCTTTGAAACTTGAGGCTTCAGTGGGTCCATACCAAACGTTAATTGTTGTGATGTAGGTTAATTGGTGTGTTTGATCATGAAAAATGAACCAGCTCTTGCTTTGTGAAAACCCTGACTTTTTATTCTGCTCTTTAACCACTTCACTCTTCTTGAATTCATTCTTGAATTCTTGAATTTTTCCTCGACAAAAAGATTTATTTCTAAAACTAAAACTTGATGATAATGGTGATAATTACATAATTACTCAGTATAATTTAAATGATCATTCAAACAGACTAACATTTACACAGTTGATGGTAATTTACTCTGTTGTGCTTCTGAGTGGCGCAGCAGTAACATGTTCACACTGTAGTCCAGAGATCGAAACTTTGAATCCTGATGATTCCACAGTCACCCGTGGCCGTGAATCCAAGAGAGCAAAATAGGTCGTGGGAAGGTCTAGGTGGGCAGGATGGCATATTCTATCTCCCCTGTCAATCACAGTAACACTAGCCAATCGTGGGCGTCTGTGGGCTCATGTATGTGGAAGAGGGTAGAGAGACTTGTGATGATGCATGAGCAGCAGCTAGCTTCAGTTAGCTGGCTTCAGGTGTCTCTGAGGTAGCACATACTAGCCTATTTTTAGAGGAAATAGAGGAGAGCTGGCTGGTGAGTGGGAAACACAACAACTCATAATAAGCTCAGTAAACTAAATTATACGCATAACGTTTATGAAAGTTTACCCTTAATATGGCATGAATTAAGTAAGGAATAACACATGATGTGCTGTGTTGCGCTGCTATAGGAAAATAATCTATGCTAGGTTGGTGTGATTCAGCCTGATGCAAAGTGGAATTAATAATCCACTAAATAAAATGATTTCTTTTCTTGTAACAGCATGGCCAGAAGTGTGTTATTCTGCTTATACCATAGCCATTTGTCATCGATTGGAATGTGACCTTTTATAATTCCATTTAATGTTATGTAACATCTACAGAACAAGCTAGTTCCTGTTAGTTCCTATACATTTGACTATATTCAAGATATTTTCGCTTGCTGAGATAATTTTTTTTGGAGTGTACAGGGAAACCAGAAAGTGCAAAGTCCTCTCCTGTGGTGAATTTCCTGACTGTTACACATCGCTGACACTCGAGACTCCTTCTTGACATGTTACATAAACTAGTCCTAAACAGAAAGCTTCACAATATCAATGATTATACGTTTTTTTTTTTTAAAAAAGATATGCAAAGTGCACACCAAATAAGTCCACGTGAATGAGCTGTTGCACCTTCTGATTCACGAATTCAACTCATTATAACGTAGAGCCATTATTGAAGCTTCATATTTATTATTATGTACATTATCACTACTGTATATGGGTTACTACTAACTTACCTTTAGTTTGCAGATCAAAAATAAATTATTCATAAATGATGAAACATTACTTATTAAAGTCTTACGAATATGTTCTATAGTTATTATTAAGCCTTGCACATTTTGAAGCATTTTCCTACTGTAGAAATGTTTTATAAATTGTTTATACTTTTTAAATTCATCTTTAATGGCTATGACAGAAAAAAAAAACACACAATACTGGTGTTTTACCAACAACATTGAATGGGATCTGACATGTGGTCATTACTGTTGAGTGAGTTTGGGTCAAGACACAGAGGTCAAAAAGCTGCCCATGTGGCCACACACTCACCAGGAGCGGTTAACCAGAACCCACAACAACAGCCTCTAGGGCATTAGGAGCTAATGAAAACTTGGTTTATGCCCATGCCTCGGTTAGTTTCAAACTATGTTTTGTTTTTAAGACAATGGACAGGCGTTGAGCAAGAAGTCGTACTCAGAATGACGTGAACAAAGCTCACCTTGTTTATATCTTATTGCTGAAAAAAGGCAATGCTGCAGAAAAGTCGTACGTAACTTGGGATAAATATGTTAATTACTGCGAAGAAAACACAAAGCCACAAAAAATGCAAAGCATTGTGTCAAATTCCAGCCCACACAGCGTTGTGTAAGTCATTTTAAAGCCTAGAATATCCCCATTTCCATCAGCAAAGCAATTACTGCATGTCCACTGGTGCATTTCCATCATACAAGTCTCTCTTTAACTGTATCTTTGGTAGAGTGAGAGAGAAAAAGAGCGTGTGTTTTGTGTTAGGAAAGGTTAGAAGGGTTAGCATCTGACAGATCTCTTAATCATCCAGTGGGTTATTAGCACACCTCTGGGTGAAATTCAGCCGAAATTAACCACAGAAACACCCTTCTATTGAACTCATGATCTCAACTGTGCTTGAACAACTGCTCTAGATTAGGATAAGTGTGGAAAATTTTAGAAGGAAACACTCTGAAGGAATAAAGCGCTATAAACAGTCTTTCTCTCAACAGCCTCTCTTTTTTTTCACTCTCTTCAAGTTTATAAGACACAAAAAAAGACAAACATACCTTTTCATGTTACAGAGAAACCGGGAAGTGCAAGGCTGTCTGTCCAGAAATCTTTCCCGCGGTGGACAACTTACAAAGCACTGACACTGGAGACTCCTTCCGTAAATGTTAAAATAAACATCTTATAGAAAATTTCACCATATAAATGTTTAGACATTTTTCTTTGTTAAAGAACCACACATTTTAAAAATTCAAATTGAAAACATAATCCAAATCCAATTGTGAAAAGCTAATTTATGTATTTAATTTTTTTTTTTTTTTGTGTATAAATTTGGCTGTTGATTGACTTTCAGATTACATTCAATGATAATAGCATTTCTCTGATTTGTAACAGAGCACAAAATCCTAGATCTACAGCATCGTGAGGATTTTCTCCCCATAACTCCACTGAAATGCTTCCAAACAATCATCAGCAGAAGATCTTTTGTCCAGGCACTTTTCGTTTTTTACAACGAAAGTAAAATCCCCCCTTTTTTTTGTTACTTCCACCACTTCTTCTTGACAGCATCATTCCCACAAACAGCTCTAGACTGTTTAAGGCTGTTTAAACATAAGAAGTGTTTCATTTAGAAATGCACAGAGGATGTATTGTGTTCACAATTATGATCCACTTTTCTGCCAGACCACTCGAGCAAAAAGAGGATAGAAGGCCATCAAGACTTATAGAGACTTACGAACGTATGACTTGTGGGAAAGCTCTTGTGGGAAAAAAAGTATCAGGACAGAGACGTCTTGCATTAGTGTTGGCTAATATAGCAACTCATATATTGCATAAAAAAAGCCTAATGAAATGCTAGTGATTACTGGTCTATATGAGTCAGGATTGTTATAGGTTTAGAGGTCATATGAGACATATTTTTCTTCTTAAGTAAGAAAGCTTAAGAACTTACTCTTTTAAAAAGATGGCTGGTAAAAATAGGCTAGCAGGGCTAAAAGATACAAAGACAGCAATATAACATTACATTTTTGGTGTTGCTGTTATCGAATATCTTTAAGCAGATTATTTTGGACTTATTGTAGAACCAAGCTCAACAGCGCCACCAATGTTTGTAAGAAAAATACACAGAATGCTATAAAGAAGTGAAGCTGCGGCTGATTTCTTTCTAACCCAGACTGTAGATTCGTGCTGCTTATCACACGTCCTGTCATGTGACTACACCGTGACATGCCCCTAGATCTCATACTCATTGAGGCTCATAATTTTGCGCCCATGTTGCACACACATCCATAATACGTCATCAGCATGTGAAAGACTGTCGCGGTTGAAATGAACACAAACAAAGTAGATTATTTACTCCATCACTGTCATGCATGACGTACACTGCTCGCACTTTTATTGTTTTGGCCTCTGTCTTGTCTTCACCTCTGTCTCACCATTGGTTTATTTCTCAATTGTTTCCATATGTGCTATGTTTAGCTCTTTAGCTCTTGTCTATTTATCCGATCGAGTGCATGCTGGCGCATTTGGCTACCGCTGTTCTTTGGTTGTTTGCTGTTTTTTAAAATTTGTTTTATTATAGCCTTTGTCTCATTGCAAAGCCTTATCTTGTTTTTGCTAATTTGAGTCCAGGACTTTTTTTTATCTTTCACTGTTTCCTGTTTGAGCCTCGCTTGTTCTTTGGTTTATGCTTGTGGAGATGTCTTGTTTGATCCTGCCTGCTTGTGATTTGACCTATTCTGTGGATTATGACTCTGAGTATTTGATTTGCCCTAATAAAGAGAGCTAAGTATACACACTTGTGTCCTTCCTCTAAGTACCACATGCCAACCTTTTTCTTCCCCAAATGTCTTTGGAGAAGAAACTAAAAGTAAACATGTTACTACAATTAGTAACATTTAGTAAAAACTAAGCACACGTTGTCCAACCAAAGTACAAGTAACACAAAAAGTAACTATAAGGTTAGTGCTTTTTTTGGTTTGACTGAAAAAGTTCCAGCTTTTCTGGTTACCATATTTGGTATACAGAGGAAACAAGGCATGAACCCAGTTAAGCTTCAGAAACTAGAAACACTTTAAAAAAAATGGTTATGAATAATGAATACATTGTTATGAATAATGAAAATAATGAACAATAAAAACAGCTGTCTATCTAACTGTCTTTAAGTGTGTGTATAATAGTTTGCCCCATATCATTCTTGGTATACCATTGATGAGACCTCGTAATATAATGCATTGCTCAACACTAATCGTTTCACTGATACTATATTTTAGCCTCCCATCTAATATCCTGCCCAGCCATCACTGATTACCTTACCAAATAATTCCTAGCAAAATATTTTTGGCTTACTAAATCAATTCAAATGAAATTAACAGATATTTAAAATTGTATGTACTAATGGAGGTACAAGTACACATCTACAAGTTTCCCTTTGGGAAAAGTACTGTTTATTATGGATAAAAAAATGCAGTGTCATGGACCTCCATGAAGTAAAACCCAGACCCCTGGGAGAGCCAGTTTGAGAAGCACTTGACAGGCAGCACTGCAAACAATTAGTCCTGTTTGACGCATGGCACCTGGACTTTCTGAATCCCATTACAGAGTGGAGCCAGTCTGAGGATTGACTGTTAAATGGACTCGGTTGGATGAACATTTTTTTACCGTCTTTGCGCTTGAGAGTTTATGGCGTGGAATGACTGGAATGTTCCACTTAAGTTATCAAAATATGTACATCTGGGGATATTTTTACCCACTCAGCTATTAACTCTGAGCTACTACTCAAAAAGGAACTGATTTCCATCTTGATACACTGGAGTGGTGCTACTTCATTTGACTTAAAAAAAATGCTGCCCATGTTTGGCCTGGAGACAAAGAGAACTGTCTTTTTTTAATTGTATTTTTTAAACAATGGTTTTATATGATGGTGGCCAAAGCCACCATGACACCCCACACACCAGAACACATGTTTTCCCACAGAAAAAAACACAGTTCCATCCATTTTAATGGCAGGAAGTAGACAGTATTTGACCCTCTGCTCTGTTAAATATGCAAAAGCACTATGTCGGACACAAGGGAAAGTGCTAATGGTAAGCGGCACCACAGCGAATCCCAGTGGCTCAGTGTATTTTCATTTCAACGCTCCACTTCTGCTGGTTTTGGTTCCGGCTCATCAATCTGAAAACAGAAACAAAAATGAATGCATGTTCCAGCAGCTCCAGTGATCAGGTCATTTTTATCTAAATGTTCTAAGGTAAAGTGAAATCCAATCCACAATGAACATCATACAAAAAAAAATACCTACCAGAATAATAGCCTTTGTGTCATCTAATGCTCATTGTATATGAGGAGCATCTCTGACAGTCCTGCCACGCACACATCTCAACAGTTTATCTCGCAAGGCTGAATAAAGGCGGAATTGTTCTTGACTGACAGTGCTTCATAAAAGAGTACAAAAGACGAACTTTGGCATATTATTGCACATAATCCCATTCAACAGGACTCCCTCCACACACTATTCACACCGTGACACCACAGCTGAGACATGCTAGCAGAATGAACAGGTGGATATTCTATATATGTGGAGGCCTGCAGAAACCCTTTACGTTGTCAAATTTTGACATTTTCTGCTATAAATAATTCTGAAAACTACAGGCTTTTCTGAACCGAACTATCTTTTGTACGTACAGTCAGGCCTATAAAAAAATTGGGAAATTGAACAAGTTATCATTATTTTAACTGTCTACCGCAGTGTATGTATATATGTATATACTCACATCAGCCATAACATTAAAACCACTGACAGTGAAAGTGAATAACATTGATTATCTTGTTGCAATGGCACCTGTCAAGGGATGGGATATATTAGGCAGCAAGTGAACAGTCAGTTCTCAAAGTTAATGTGGTGGAAGCAGGAAAAATGGGCAAGTGTAAGGATCTGGGCCAAATTCTGTTGGCTAGATGACTGGACCAAATCAGCAGGTCTTGTGGGGTGTTCCCTGTATTCAGTGGTTAGTACCTACCAAAAGAGGTCCAAGGAAGGGCAACCGGTGAATTGGCGACAGGGTCATGGGCACCCAAGGCTCACGTGGGGAGTGAAGGCTAGCCCGTCTGGTCCGATCCCACAGAAGAGCTACTGTAGCACAAATTGCTGGAAAAGTTAATGTTGGCATTGATAGAAAGTTGTCAGAACACACACTGTTTTGCAGTTTGCTGCGTATGGGGCTGCGTAGCTGCAGACAGGTCAGAGTGCCCATGCTGACCCCTGTCCACCTCTGAAAGTACCTACAATGGGCATGTGAAAATCAGAACTGGACCATGGAGCAATGGAAGAAGGTGGTGGCCTGGTCTGATGAATCATGTTTTCTCTTACATCATGTGGATGGCAGGGTGTGTGTGCGTCGCATACCTGGGGAATAGATGGCACCAGGATGCACTATGTGAAGAAGGCAAGCTAGTGAAGGCAGTGTGATGCTCTGGGCAATGTTCTGCTGGGAAACCTTGGGTCCTGGCATTCAAGTGGATGTTACTTTGACACGTACCACCTACCTAAACATTGCTGTAGACCAAGTACACCCTTTCATGGCAACAGTATTCCCTAATGGCCAGGTGAATGGTCTCAGAATTACAGCATTTTTTATATGTGGCCCCTCCATTTTAAGGGACCAAAAATAATTGGGCAGTTGTCTGCTTAACTGTTCCATGGCCAGCTCAGTGTCATTTCCTCATTATGTCACTTACAAGTAAGCAGAATAAAGGTTTAGAGTTGATTTCAAGTGTGCCGTTTGCATTTGGAATCTGTTGCTGTTAACTCTCAATATGAAGCCCAAAGAGCTGACACTGCCAGTGACGCAAGCCATCCTTAGACTGAAAAATAAAGCAAAAACCCATCAGAGGGATAACAAAAACACAAATCAACCATTTAGAACATTCTTGAAAAGAAAGAATGCACTGGTGACCTCAGGAACACCAAAAGGCCCAGAAGACCATGGAAAACAACTGTGGTGGATGACAGAATAATTCTTTCAATGGTGAAGAAAAACCCCTTCACAACAGTTGGCCAGATCAAGAACACAGGAGGTGTATATGTGTCAAAGTCAACAATCAAGAGAAGATGTCACCAGAGTAAATACAGAGGGTTTACCACAAGATGTAAACCATTGGTAAGCCTCAAATACACGAAGACCAGATTAGAGTTTACCAAAAACATCTTTAAAAGCCCGAAACAACGTCCTATAGACAAATGAGATCAACTTGTACCAGAATGATGGGAAGAGAAGAGTATGGAGAAGGGAAGGAACTGCTCATGATCCAAAGCATACCACCTCATCTTATGACGTGGACATGTATGGCTGCCAGTCCTACCAGAACTGATTCCCTTGTATTGATGATGTGACTGCTGCCGAAAGCTGCAGGATGAATTCTGTAATGTATAAGGCCATATTATCTGCTCAGACTCAGCCATATGATTCAAAACTCACTGGATGGCACTTCACAGTACAGTGGAATGTTCTGAAGCAGCCACGTCAGTCACCTGACCTGAATCTAATCGAGCATGCACTTTCATTTATTGAAGGCAAAACTGAAGGCAAACACCTGGTGATGTCTATGGGGCTCCGGTTTTCAAGCAGTCACTGACTGCACTGCAAAGGATATGCAACCAAGTATTTAAAATAACTATTACATTTATGACTACGGTAGTTTGTCCTATTACTTTTGGTCTCTAAAAAGGGGATGGGAGGCATATTAAGAGTGCTGTAATTCGTACACCATTCACCTGATTTGGACGTACATACCCTCAAATTAAAGCAGAATTATTTCAGCTCCAATATACTGTGGTAGACAGGTAAAAAAACAATAAATTTGTATAGACCTGACTGTATTTCAGTTAGAGGTTCTAGCATTTTAAAGTCCCCCAAAACTGAAAAAGAAGAATAGAAAATTGCATTTAAAGATTTCATTCCAGTTCCACTGAAAAAACATCCTGTCTACCTCTTCATTTGCAAAATAAACAGCATTATAGCCAAATTGTACTAGTTATACTATAAGTTTACAATGGGGAAATGAGTTTTCACTTTGTCTCATTCACTTTCTTCTCATCACCTGAGGTAAAAGTCACTCATTGCGCTCGAGCCTCTGTCTTCTATTTACTTGACTGAACCTTGAAGGGGACAAGTGGACCCAAACCATAACTCATGCTGGTAAATCATGAGTGGACCATGAGTCTGCTGAATGATTTTTCATTTGCAAAGATTCTAAAACATAGAGAATTTATTCATTTTTCCACTTGGAAAAAAACACACAATCTGTGATTGCATACAAACAGGAACAGCTCCAACAAAACTAATGAACCTTTCCTTGACATGATAAAGCCCTGTATGAGTTAAATGCTAACAAGTTGTCCTGTCTAATTTGTAACAACACAAGACACCTGCTGGAGGCCTTAGCTGATTCCAGTAGCTGTCGTTTGCTCTGTTTGGAGTAAATCGGACAGCATGCACCTGGTGCTTTCACGGATGTGCAAAGAGGGCGTTCTGCTGTTTACATAGTGACCAGAAGGTTGTGAGATCAAATCCCAAGAACGGCACAGAGCTACAGTTGGTCCCTTGAGCAAAATGTTTAATTCTCAGTGTCATTCACAACTTTATGTGTGAATTGGTTGGATGAATTAATCACAAACAGGACTCGGATGAGATGATGACTTATATGCCATCTGTTATATCTACAACAAGATTTCTGTTTGGTGTTGTAGTAAAGGACATCTTTCTGCTAAAGGCCCAGGTGATTTAAGATCCCAGCTCATCACTATATGAGGCCTCACTGCAGGAGAGTTAATGTTCCCAGAAGAAGTACATACCTGGCATTTCCTCTCATTTTCTAGGGTAATTGCTCATGGGCATGGATTCCAAACTCTGTTACTCTTTGCTGAACCAATACCACGGCAACAACAGTTTAAAGAAAACCATTTACATTTGTCCGTGTGGTGGATGCCTTTATTTAAAGTGATTAACGTGTAAAGAAGAATACGTCACAGCTACAGATCATTAAAAAAAAGGCTAAAAACACATTTTTAAAATTGTTAACTAGCTTTTATTACTTGCCTTACTTTTACTGGCACACTATTTTACAAACTTTTAATATTATTTTAATTACTGTACATTTATTCTAATTTTACACATTTTTTGTTCTGTATCTTCTATATGTTATATTGTTATTATTTGGCTATTTTGCCATTTTATTTTTGGCTACCTTGATTCCTTTATTTATATTTACTTCACACTGTAAAGTACTTTGAGCTGCATTTTAAATGTATGAAAGGTACACTATAACTAAAGTTGCTGATTATTATTATTATTATTATTATTATTTTATATCCCCCTGCCCCTTCTCCCTAATACCCTCTGAGATGGAGTGTCTCCCTCGGTCTCTCCACACTTGTGCCACTCATCCACATGCTTTCACCATGCTGCTGACAGAGAGAGTGTGTACTCAGGCTCTGAAAATAACATGTTGACATGAAGACTTGTGCCCTGTCTTGTGACAGGAGTTCTGAACAGCAGCACAAGGACCATGGCTAATGTAAGCTGATGTAGAGGTCTTCTCAATGTACATGTTAAATACAGGTCTTATGCACACAGGACAAAAGGAAACCAAACATAAGACCTGTATTGTTTTATGCACACGTCATCAAGCGCAGTGTTAACCTCCCACACACAGTTAATACTCAGAAAACAAAGTCTTACCAGTTATTGCAACTACAAACATGGGCGTCATGCAAGTTTTTAAAAGGCAGACACACCCTGAAATGCCACCTCAACACACACATACTCCTCTTTAACGTATGCCTCCGAATGTCTAAATGTATCCCTGAAGATATTTACATTTACAGATTTTGTGAGCTCTGTCTCTCTCTCTCTCTCTCTCTCTCCCTCTCTCTCTCTATCTATCTCTCTCTCTATCTATCTATCTATCTATCTATCTATCTATCTATCTACATCCTCCTGTTCACATATTTAGGAGTGTGGAAAGATATAGCTTTAGTGCAGAGACATATTTTATTTGTGTTTCATTATTAACATTTTTTAAATTGTTCAATTTTTAAAAATGTTTTAATAAGACCGGACACATACATTTCAACAGAGTAATTTAAAAGGCATCCTATTAAATGTATTTTTAAAAAAATATTGCGAAGAATAGGGAGGCGTTTTATTTTTCTTAGTAATTTCAGATGTTTAACTGGGGGACATGCAACCCTGAATAGCAAAGAGCACATAAACACAATTTTAATCAAATGGATCATTTATTCACTGTTTAAATATTTTAGATGTATCAATAATTTAAAAAAAAAGGTTTATCTGAGAAGTGGTAGTGCTTTGTACCGTTTCTTTACAACAAACTATTTATAGGTTCATTTAATGTTGGACACTATATACTGATATTAATAAAATATCAACAACCTGCTCATGTTTTTACTCCTAAGAACAGGAAGTCATAGATAATGCGGTAGTTGATAGAAAGGACCTGTGTGAAGCCTTTTGCTTTATTATTGGGCGCATTCTATATTGTGCCACCAAAGGCTCCAGATGGTTGCGGCTGCTGCCGCTGCTGAGGTGCTGGATTTCCATTGATGCACAAAGCAGACCTTTTCTTTCATGCATATTCATGCCAGGAGGACGCTTGTTAGGAGTGACGATTACCTCCCTTCATTTGAATATTCATAAAGGGACAAGCTCGGGAAAAGGGTGACGTCTGGGTGTCTCATGAATATTCATAGGAAAACTGCCCAAAGGTTTTAAGGTCTCACAGTGAGCAATTTTCATGGTACATCTGGGGAAGGATACACCTCCTCAAGTACAAAAATAATGAGTAAGGTTCACAGTTATTGGGAGCTTTTTCTGGATGAGTACAGCAGATGCTGCTCTTTTGTGAAGTCCTCCAGCGTGTGGATATGCTTGACCAAGAGGATTATAATGAGTTATGATGAGTTATTATTGTTCTTTAAACAATGGTGATTTAAAAGCTTCATGTCACGGCAGATTAGAAAGCTCTTAAAGGGTTAAATAGGTGAGGGGCAACTGGGGACAATGATAATAACCTTTTGTTTTACTGCTCATTGAACAATGATAAAGAGAAGCATGTAAACCCAGTGAACCTTCTGAACATTAATAAGGTCAATTTGTTGATAACAAAAAAAGCAACAAAAAAAAAAAAACAACAAGATAAATATTCACTGCCAATTAATACCAGATAAATGAAAAAACAAAAGTCTTAATACTGCTACTGTGATTATTATTATTAAATGATTATTAAGAAATAATAATTATTACCAATCTCATTCATTTATTTATTCATTTTCGGTAACTGCTTTATCCTGGTCAGGGTTGTGGTGGGATTTGGGAACCTGGGAATGAGGAATGAATCCACCTTAGATGGGATGCCAGACTATTGCAGGGCATGTTCACACACATTCACATATAGGGGTAATTTAGATTTGCCAAATCCACAACCATCTACCAGCAGGTTTTGGAAGCTGGGAGGAAACCAGAGAACCCAGTAGAAGCCCAGGAGGACACAAGGAGAACATGTGTAGCTCAGGATCGAACCAGGGACCCTGGAGCTGTGAGGAAGCAATGCTACCCATTGCATCACATGACCAAGATGATACAGCTTAGGTTATCTCAACTTCAATAAACCTAATTATTAGTAAATATTATTTCAATATCCTTGAGGCTGAGAACAATTTGTGGTATGCTTCCGGTCTCAATGTAGTTTAATATATTTTGGGAAGGTATATATTATAAACCTAACATGTTTCTAACCCAAGTTCTAGGACATGAAAAAAATGGCTGTACAGAGGGGTCCAAAAGTCGGAGACCACACTGAAAAACTGGGAATTTTTTTAATTTAAAACTGGAACAGAAAAGAGAAAAGTTTAGAATTTTGAAACAGTTTAAAAAAGAAAGGAAATGTTGGACATCTTGAATATCTTGAATGGACAGTCCATGCCAGCTCAAGTGCACACCGGCATTAATACAAATTCCCCAAAGAAATTTGAATTCATGTAAAAAAATTCATGTAGGATTCTAACTATTCACTCAAGTGGTTGCTGATGATATAAATTAGAAAACAATGTAAAGTAGAAGCACTAGTGGTCTACGACCTTTGAACCCCATTGTATAAAAAAAGATAGGTCGCAAACAGCACTCGGATGAGATGATGACTTATATGCCATCTGTTATATCTACAACAAGATTTCTGTTTGGTGTTGTAGTAAAGGACATCTTTCTGCTAAAGGCCCAGGTGATTTAAGATCCCAGCTCATCACTATATGAGGCTTCACTGCAGGAGAGTTAATGTTCCCAGAAGAAGTACATACCTGGCATTTCCTCTCATTTTCTAGGGTAATTGCTCATGGGCATGGATTCCAAACTCTGTTACTCTTTGCTGAACCAATACCACGGCAACAACAGTTTAAAGAAACCCATTTACATTTGTCCGTGTGGTGGATGCCTTTATTTAAAGTGATTAACGTGTAAAGAAGAATACGTCACAGCTACAGATCAGAGCCTGAAGGAGTTGCTTATTAATCTTTATAGTTAATGTGATCTTCAGTGGTGTCTAAATGTCCATTTAGTTTGGAAATAAATTCTGAGTTCATTTTATTTATTTATTTAGTTTAGTTTAAACTTCTTTTCCTTGACATATTGGTCTATTTTCGCTTTAGGTTACTGCATTCCTTCATTAGCTACAATGGCATTCGAATACTTGCTGACTTGCTCGTGTATACACTCTGCTCAAACAAATCAACTTCCAAAGCTTCAACTTTCAAGCTAAAACTGCCATCAATACCATCACAATCATCATCTCTCAGATCGCGAAATAGCCGAGCCGGGTCTCTGCTGTTACTCCGCTCTACTTCTCCACTACTTCTACATGGGATTTCTCATTAGTGTGACATCACTGGAACATGGAGAGTGAGAAAAGAAGTGCTTGGCCTCTTGGCTTTAGGTGCTGACAACAAAAATGAGAGTTATGCCTTACGTTTGAGATTGCTGAATATTTTTTTTTCCCAATTAAACACCATTGTAACTGTGCTAGTAATGTCTCCCTGTGATAGCGTGGCAGACAAAAGCTAACCTCTCACAGGAATAATGAACATACAGCACCAACCAACAAATTAGCACCAGAATTGCTAAACACATCAGAAATAGTTTAATATAAACAGATTTGATGTGTTTCAAGGTGGTGGAAATAGGACGAAAAACAAGTTTGGTTTGCTTATGTTTACCATTATCAGGCCATATTACTAGGCCCATATTTGAACTATTTCATAAATAAGTTTAATACCTGTGAATTAGCTTGAGACTCTATCATGGCTGCCTGTTAGGTTTCTCTAGTTCTACATAGTGTTGAATTATTATATGAAGGAATCATGCAGGAAACTTTGTCTACAATTTCCCGTATGCCAAGCCTTACGATGGCAGAATACTTCAAACAAAAAAACTACATTTTTGTCTTTTGCATGAGAAAGATGAGGTCGTTCCAAGTCATGTGGCACCATCTATGAGCTTCCAACCAGAACTCCTAACCACTGTGTATTTTTGTCCTGATATTTCCCTCTGCCTGGATTTGGTGTAAATATCCCATAGTTGCTTGAGTCAATGCACATGGCGGAAATTAGACTTCTGGATACATCGTTTGCACGTTTGATTGTGGTTGTGGAAGCAGCAGCACAAACACTTCTGATGGAAAACTCAAATATTCCACTTTGCTTCCTTCTATCTAAATTATTGTTTTGCAAAATACACCCGCATTAAAAAGAGGCTGGTAGTCAAAGTATGCCTCTTCCATGCTGCTATTAAAAGTCTAACAGTTACTGTTCATACGAAAAATGCATGGTAATATTTAAAAGGAATGTCATCCAAGTCTGGAACCTCAGGCATGACTGTTGTTTCTCTAGACTTGTTTGAGTTTGTTAGTGGATTTTTCAGCCCATTGGTATGCCAGAGTTATGGAGTTTGTAGCAACACCTGAAGATTAGTGCCGCATTCCTGAGGGTCAGTATTCACAATGTGAAACTCTTATGCACCGTTGTTCCTCCTAATGCTCCTGCATTGCTTCTTACCGCTCATCTGGGACCCAAGTCAAATCCCATCCTTAAGCAATTTAGGAGAAACAACAAAACTGATCTTTGGATTAAGGGGCACAAAAGGGCTGCACATGCTCGGCTGTTGTTGGGATGCAGTCACTTCTGTTTGGTCTTTGACTGCTGGAGAGTCTAAAACCGAACCAATCACTAACAGGGCGGCTATTTTGGGGCCAAGACTACACAGCTCACTAATCTGTTGGCATGAATGACTTCATCAGTCAAGAAGGCTGTGGTGCAAAAGAGTGTCGAACACATATCATTAAGCAAGCTTAAATAAACGCGTGGTGAGAATATGAAATGTCTTTAGCCTCTTAGTGGGATTTATGGAGCACTGTGGAAATGTTTTCTTTTCAAGGCATCATACGACATCAAGGCAAAATGCTTTCATATTCCCATGGCACAAAAAGATCTTTCTTTTTTTTTCATATTTACAATAGTGTTAATGTCAAGATTGGACAAATTAAAAGAATTAAAAGAAACACAACTCATTGCACAATAACAACACTCATGAAAGGCATTTTGTTTATCAGTCCCTCTCATTCCAAGCTTGTTTGTTTAATGTAATTTCGAGTTCATATGCATAAAATCCAACAGATACTGGCAAGAGTCTTGTTTGTCTTGCATGTTCTTGCATGACTGATTGCTAAAAATGGTTCAGCCAACATCTCATCAAGTAATTTAGCCTCTCTTATTTCAGTAAACTAGCTGACTGACGTGGTAATCGCATATGTGATGTTGGAATTAAAAAGGGCTACGTGCCAACACACGTCTCATGTCTCATGACTCCAAGAAGCTTTGAAGCTGATGCCATTCTGTGTCAGGTACTGAAAGCGGACTTTGCATTGTACATTGCATGATTAGCAGCTAGAGGTTGTGCTAAAGAAATTTTGATGAACCTGGGACTTAGGACTAGGAGAGAGCAAGAAAGAACGAGTGAACAACGTGAATGATCCTCTGGACAGCAGCTATGGTGTTTACGTCCTCACTGAGGACTGAGTTGTTCTTTGTCATGACATTCTTTCATGGTTTTCAATGTGTTTGTCAATACTGGAGTAAGACACAAAGCTCGCGGCTCCAGGTCAGATCCTTATTGATACAATACGACAAACCCTGCCTTCCACACACCCCAGGACCGGTCAAATGTTTGGACACACCTGCTCATGCTACAATTTTACTATATTCTATGCATTTATAATGAAAAGAATAATAAGTAAGACATTAACACAAGAAAAGCAAAACCAAGAAAGTAAAACTCTTTAACATTTTAAATTCTTAACAATGTTCCTAATGAATCTTTGACACTCTTGGCATCTTCTCAAACAGCTTCAGGAGGGAGCTTCACCTTGTAGGGTTTTCTTAAAGGTCCCAAAAAGGCCAAGCACTTCTCTTAAAAAGGCTGCTTCTCTTAAAAATCCACACTGCATATCAGTATTTAGAATCAATCTGTGATCTTCAGTGGTACAAAAGTTTTATTTTATGATTATATACTGAGTTGATGTTTTTGGTTTATTGTTGCTAATTTTTTTCTTCTTCTATTAAACACCATTATAACTGTGTACATGAATGTGCCCCTGTGATAACCTGACAGTGCAGTAGATAACCTCTACCTTCTCACGAGAATAATGAAAATTCTCGATAAACCTTTCAGTATAAACATTGAGGGTTGAGTTGTCCTTTGCTTGTTTTATTTTATGTACAAAACTACCAGTTTTTGGTAAAATCTACTTACTTAAAAATACATTTTGTTTCAGAAGTACATTTATACCCGGGCATTAACTTCACTATTTGTGAAGCTGTATTTGTCTTAGAAAAGAAATTCAACCATAAGCCTTAACCAAAATGTCTAGGAATGTGAGGAACAGACATTCAATCCAGTGTGTCCAAACTGCAAGGGTATATGAGCATGCAGAATAGACATTCAGCCTGTGTTTCTCCCGGCGTCGCGAGTGTTTGGAAGTTTAATGATGTCTATCAAGCCCTAAGGTCAGCTCATCAGGCAGGACAAGAGGACACAGAGCATTCAGAATATTTATTAACCAAGTGATCCATCTTCACTAACACTGCCTCAGTGGAACTTCTCTAATGATCAACATGGACCACTGCCAAGAAGAAAGCTTTCAGTCTGGCAAAAAAAATGATCCAATCAGGGATCAAAAACCCAGTTAATGGTGTTAATGAGATATTAGAGGATGCTAGCCACTGACAAGGAATTCTGTAATCACTTTCTGAGTGTTCTATAAAGCGACATTTGACATTTGTAAGATTCAATTTCCCAGAAGGACATGCTGTATGATCATATGACCTAATTAAGACATTTATGTAATTTTATAGTCTGCAAATTAGTGCATTTCGATTTTGTAGTTCATGAATTGCTTTGTCCTGTTTAATGACGTTTTTTTTTAGAAGCAAACCTGCTGACCAACTTATTGACTTTGCGATACCAACGAAAGCCACATAAAGAAAACAAATCATTTTGGGAAAGCACGTTTCCAATCCCATTGCATGAAAGGTGCTTTTCTTTCTCTCAGCCCTCTAATCAGAGCTGGAGAAGACAGGCAGCAGCTGGGGCGCCGATATGAAAGGGGTCATTTCATGGGAAAAGCAGGTGAAAACCATCTCCCGGTCTTTAATGATGAACGTTGACTATGAAAAACAAAACACGAACTGCTGTGTTATTTTCCCGTTCCAAGCATGAAATACTGCTGCCAGCATTTGCTGTATAATTCATGTGCAGTGAGTGAATTTGACACACAGCTACCTCTTAATATGGATCTCAAATTACAGTGGAGAACTGACAAAACTCAGGTGGTTCATTGATAACACTAGGCTACAGTACTTTTGGAAAACTTACCTTTATTCAAGGTTATTGAACCCAATACATTTCTCCTTCATGTGGCAACTGGTGTCCAATGGTACAATTTCAAATGGTGCATTAATAAAACCAAAAATATTTGTCTTGTTAAAATACCTGCATAACCTACATGTCCGATATAGCATGTTCAAGTCTAGAATGAGTTGTATATGTCTTAATTTTAATATTGTTAAATATTTTTGACCAAGAGATTGCAAGCCTATTCTTTTTTTTTTATTTTTTATTTTGCTGTCCGGTGCTTAATAAAGTTATATTCTTTTTGCACACCAACTGCCATCTGTAGTTGAATTGAATAGGACACGTGGAGTTAATACACCAACCTGTGTGAAGTTTCTCTTTGATAGGTTTTCCTCATCGCTTAATTGAGGTGTAGTCGAATATCCACACAAGAATACATCAGGTCATCTACCTAGCCAGCATCCACTGTTTTTTACTTCATTTTTTGTATAATTGAAAAGTACTATACTGGCCATGGGACACCCTGGGTTGAACAAAACCCACCAGCTGCACAACACCTGTACGGGTAGGAAACCATCCTCACTGACATCTAAAAGTTCATTAAGTCATGAACCACCTGCACTCAAGCCAAGGTCCTCATTTCTACCTGCTGCAAAATTGCTGCCTCTGCCCTTTCCTCAGCATCCCTGGTCACATCAGACTTTATCTTTGATTTGCCACCCTCACTGAACAAACCATGATTCTTGTCATCTTTGATCGATTCTCAAAGATCCTTTGCCTAATTCCCCTTTCAGGATTACCCACAGTGTTCCAAATGGCAAACTCTTATTTCAACATGTGTTCAGATACTTTGGTATCCCCAAAGATATATCTCACAAGTCTGGAGAGCTTTAATAAAAAACGCTGGGGGTCTCAGTTAACCCGACATCAGGAAATTATCTACAAACTAACGGCCAATTCAAGTTGAGCTACTCAAGAAATAGACCGCTTCATAAGAACATGTTGTGTCAAAAGTCAAGAGGAAAGGTTTTTTCTATCCTGAGCAGAATATGCTCAAAATTCATTGCACCATTTGGCCACCCAATTGACTATGTTTTGGTGTGTGCTAGGGTACCAGTCCCTACTTTTCTGTGGAATGCAACAACTACCAATGCTCCAACAGCTGTGATGAGTGATTACAAAGAAATGACGAGGTCTGAGAAAGCACAAATCCCCCACATTTTACTTATCCTTTTTGAAACCATTGATTCCCATCTCATTTATGAAGGATCTTCAGCTAATGCTCCCCTCAACCTAGAAGGCCAACCAGCATACACCGTCAAAGAAATCCAGTACTCTAGACATTGGGGGAAAAGGATGCAATATCTCACTGTTTTTAACTGGTACAGTCCTGAGGATTTCCAGCTCAGGATTTCTTCAACCCCATGGTTATCAGATAACATATTGTTCTTGCAAATTTGTTCCTGTAAAAACATATTTTTTGGCGCTTTTTTGTTAACTTGAGAAACAGTATGAAAAGAGAAATTAGACAAATACCAGTTTGAGGACCGCACTGAGCATAGTGTGTAAGTGTCTGTTCATTGCTTGAGAATAAAGTTGCTTTGTCCGTATGGTCTCATTCCTTCATTTGTTAGTGGAAAGAAGAAACATCTACCACATTTTCAGTTCTGTCCCTGCCTAGTCTGTTTGTTGATTGCCTGATTGCCTTCTGCTTGCATTACAGTTGAGTTTGCTCTGCCCTTTGAATTTTTGCCTAGATCAATCCAATAAAATCCTGTCAGTATCTGAGGTTTCGCTCGTCATTTAGGTGCGTTCTGCCTAAAAATTCCTAACTGCCTTGTACTGGCCAATAAATATTTCACTATGACTCACTATAAAATTTTGCTCTCTGCAAACATTTACTTGGATGGATATATTAGTCTTCTAAAGATGTCATAGACCTGTAGAGGAACAATATTACAAAATCTTGTCTACTTTTTTTTTTTTTTTAACATCCTTAAGGATTATGTATACTTTTTCCACCTCAGAATGTATATGTTGCATATATTTTGTATTTTGTTATGCATGTATGTAAGAATTTTGTATGTATTTCATGTAGTTGGGAAGGAGAACAAAAAGAAGGACGAAGATATTGAAGATTTAATCAAGAAAAGAATCAACAAAAAGTGTGGCGTAAAACACGGTGCAAAAGTGAGAGAGGGAGAGAGAAATTGAGTTAGAAAGCTGACTGGTAAATGGATTGAATTGGCAAAGCAAAGCTGGATTCCTGTAGGCCATCTCTTAGGCCAAAGTTTGGGCTGGTTTGTGAGGGGAATACCAAGCGAGGGGTTCTGTTCCTGCTCAACAATAGCGAGAGGGCACACTGCGCCAGCTCAGTTTTCAAAGGCCCTGAAAAAGTTCCCGTCTCATTTGCCCTGTGACAAACATCCCCTAGCACAGCACAAAGCCATATTGTAATGTTAACCATATCGATCATATAAACAAATGCATCAACAGCGACTACCGCCGTCCGGAACAATATGAGGTTGTTTGTTTGGACTGTTAGCAGGACTACAAAAAAGCCCTTGTTGAAAAAGAAAGACAGCCAAAGAAAGGCACTGCAGATGACTCAAATGTTTAGCCTTTAATTAAGGCAAAGCCATCTGTGAAAGGCTATACTGAAATTAAGGACTTACCAGACCATTTGAATGTATAACCATAAGTTATTACTGATGCAAATGTCTAAATTGCTTACATATTTGTTGTCCCAGACATCTGGCATTTGTTTATGTTTCCTAGATTCCACTTGGAATAACTTAATAGATTAAATTTGCATTCATTCCTAAATCCATTTAACTTAAACATGTACTGCTGTGGCAATAACACACTTTAATGACATGCTCTCTTCTACCAAATAGGGCCCTTGAGGGTGTTTGTTGAAATGTGAAAACCTACATGTTTACAAATATACAGAATATTTCACATACCTTAGGTAGCTTTTTTTCTTTTCGCTTGGCAAAACGTGAAGGAACATGGACAGGGAAACATAGTGAGCGCACAGTCTCTCAAACTCACAAATAGTATACTCGAAACGCTGAAGTAACAAAAACTAACCTTTTTAAACAAGGGTTGAAAATATTTATCAATTCAGGCAAAAGGCAATACAAGCAGTAGCGATGACAATGCATACTGAGTACAACAAACAATATCAAGTCACTCAGGGCAGTTGAGAGCTTGTTCTGGTAGTGGAAATCCCAGCCTGGTAGTGGAGAGACTGGTCTACCATTTGAGAGATGGCTTTGGCAATGGAGAATGCAGTGGAAGTGGAGAGTCTATTCTGGAAATGACGTTCCCATTCTGGCAGTGGAGAAACCACTATGGCAGTGGAGAGATCACTCCGGCAGAGGAGAATCCACTCTGGCAGTAGAGAGATCATTCTGACAGTGGAGAGATCACTCTGGCAGTGGAGAATCCATTCTGGCACTGGAGAGATCACTCTGGCAATGGAGAATCCACTCTGGCAGTGGAGAGATCACTCCGGCAGAGGAGAATCCACTCTGGCAGTGGAGAGATCACTCCGGCAGAGGAGAATCCACTCTGGCAGTGGAGAGATCACTCCAGCAGAGGAGACTCCATTCTGGCAGTGAAGAGATCACTCCGGCAGAGGAGAATCCACCCTGGCAGTGGAGAGATCACTCTGGCAGAGGAGAATCCACTCTGGCAGTGGAGAGATCACTCTGGCATTTCAGAGACTGCTCAGGAAGTGACAGTTCCACTCTGACAGTGGAGACACCACTCTGTTGGTGGAGAGATCGCTCTGGCAGTGGAGACCTCATTCTGGTAGTGGAGAGCCTGCTCTGGAAGTGCAAAGACTGTGTTGGCTGTGGAGAGTTTGCTCTGGCAGTGGTTAGATTGCTCTGGGTGCTGATTCATCTGGTGCTGCTGCCGAAATCCAATTTGGCTGCGATCATGCTGCTGCTCTTTTTCTCCAGCACCCTTACTGAATTAGCTCAAGAATACATTAGCATATTAAGCACCAAATCTTAACACACAATGTCTCTCTCTCCTGCTGCAAATGTATAGTCTTTGTCTACCAATTAAATCCAACTGACTTTTGGTGTATAAGTGTCTAATTTGCCAAAATGACCCTGTGGTCAAATACACACACTGAAATTCAGGGAATTTTGACTGGTCCCAAAAATATGATCATACTAGATAGATGAGTTTACCAAAATGTAAGGGCTCACACTTACTAAGTAAAAAATTAAATCAAATAACCTGATTCAGGAGTGCATACACATAATCAAACAATGGGCAAACCTCTTCTTGGCTTCTTAAAGTGGAGGGTGGCTTCATTTCCATAAGAAGTGCACCAAAGCAAAAGCCATTGCACGCCCATTGTTTCAGCTCTGCAGCTGTCATTTGCCTCGCATTATGCATTCTTCATTCTGCCATGCTAATTTTTTGGAGGGACAATTTTTCTACAATAAGTGCTCCGGTGGCTAACAGAAAGCCTTTGAAGGGCTGAACCCCAGGGAGCTGTATGCCGCGCCAAGTCAAACAATGGCCTAACGCTGGGACTGAGCCTGTCTCTCCCAGTAACATGGCGTGAAGTTCACGGCAACCAGAGCTTTGGCCCACCACCTGGTCTCTTAGTCTGTCTGGCTATTAATCAAGATATCAATCAATATTGACAAAAATTAATGAGCAATTAATGGGCAAATTACTAAGCAAAGGAACATAAGCTGACATTAGTTGGAGCCTCTTTTTAGAACTGAGTTCAAGTATTGTTCTGTAACATTAGAGCACTTTGCGAATTCCCTGACCTCAATCACCTGAGATCTCTCCCAGAGGGATGGCTTCTCCTTTTGAAGTGCAACTTTCTCACACTGCATTTAAAATGTTTTTATTTTTTATTTAACACAATAACATATATAGTAGACCTCAACAAAGGACATAGACTGTGGTTTGAGATGTAACATCATACATTAGCAAAAGGAATATCATGATAACACAACTGTAAATTTGAACACTGCATGGTGTTACAGTTAGTGAAAGACAAAGTATATAATACCCATGTGTGCATTATTTTAAAATTCGGAATGCCTATTCATACTTATTTCCTTTAATAGACCTGTGGTTTATTTTATGTATCATCTGCCAAATGGTAAATGTGGGACACTGAGAAAAAAGGCTGTTGAACTAGATTTGGTCATTGGAGAGTGTTTGAAATAAGAGCAGTGTGCTGGCTGAGGCATTGCATTGGTACAGGAGGCTAATGTTTGATTTCATTGTACTCTGCAAATTCTCTGCTCCGCAGCCTGGGGGCTAGTCCTCTCTCAACCCAGCAAAGTCAACTCAATTTGGGTTATTAGAGACCTGAGGCTCATTCGACCACCGGGAGTCCAAAATTATGTGGCCGCTTTGCCTTGCCCAAAAATAGTCTTCTTTCAACCCTCAGCATGGGACGGGGATTTGAAAGTCAGACATTTATCTCTTGCACTAGCTTTCTTGCAAAAGATATTTTGGCCCACTTGATGTAATCTTCCTTGAAATAAGGGATTAGTGGTGATTTGTGACATAAATCAACGAAACATAATTGTACTCAGCAGTCACCCTGTAATTATGATTATTGAACTGGATTTTGAAGCAGAAGCTTTAGTGCCAGATGTTGAAGGTCTGAGTGTGTCTCTGGGAAAAATCAATATAACCTACCGTAGAGAGAGTAAAAAAAGTGTGTAATTAGCATGTGAAATGGGAGCTGAAATTAATTTACTATAAAATCATATACTGGTAATGTAAATAAACCATGTAAAAATGCACTAAATACACTACATCAGTGTATTTGCTGAAGAAATGCTTTTTTGCTAACAATTATCTCCTGTTTCTTCTACTGAGTCACTGTGCATGCCTTATTAATTATAAAGATCTTGAAAGATCTCTAAAGCCAATGAAATTTACCAGCAGTCCTTTTAAGACCAATCTGTTTACTACTGTCTCTGTATTTTCCATTCATATGCCTCCGGTGGGCTTTTTTTTTTTTTCCTTTAAAAAAAAAGCTGAATCATCCCCATGGAGCCTTCATTTATTTGCAAAGACGTCACTAGAGAATTTTTTCAACTTAATGAGTTAGTAATTAGAACTTAAATTTAGCCAACTGCAATATCAGTAGAATTATTAATAGAGTATGAATTGTTTTGATCAATGGCAACAGAAAGATCGGTACACCACAGTAATTTTTCTGTAGTCTAGGATCTATCCTTGTGAAAGCGGCAACGTTGTCCAGAAGTAAACTGTCCTTGGGTTACAATTCGATCGATGAGATTATTTCATACAGCATGTGGGTCCTGATCAACAGTTTAGAATTAGCACCCATAGAGTCTGCACTATGATGCACTATGGGCCTACTATACTGATCTTAATTTGTATCTTTATTTGGCGCTTGCTTCAATTAACCTGGCAAATATGAGGACAGAAAACCAAGAACAAGGGATGAGAAACAAGGAAGCTAGGAATTAGAAAGTAGAAAACACAGGAAACCACTGCTCAGAATTGCAAATTGACATTAGCAAGACATTGCCAAGAACATTCACAAACTAGACACACACACACACACACACACACACACTAATGGGCACTAACAAGACAAAACAAGTCCAATAACAAGAGACAGGTGCAAACAATGATATGGGAGGAAAAGAGCAAACAGGAACTGTGGAAAACCAGAAAGGAGAAAACAGAAATCAGAAAAACAGGAAGTATAACAAGGGGTAAATGGGAGGCTTATGTGATACAAATACAAAGTGATCAGAGACAGGCCACGTGCATCATGAGACACAGGGAAGGGGTCAGAGTTTGGATGCGCTGATCTTTGGAAAATTTAGATTTCTGCGAAGTACCGAGTTTGTTCACTTCACAGAAATGAAAATCTTTCATTCATTCAGCAGTAACAGCTTTATCCTGGCCCGTGTCATGATGGATTTGGAGCCTACCCCAGCAATACTGCGCACAAGGTGGGAATACACACCGGATAAGACACCAGGCCATTGCAGGGCACCATGCACACACAGGCTCTTATCGGCATGTTTTTGAGAGGAAACTGAAGAACCAGGAGGAAACCCACATGGACACAGGGTGAACATGCAAAACTCTGCACAGGCAGTATGCATGCATTTACACTACATTACAGGATATTTAAGAACTAGCCTATCTCTCACTCTCCTGTACATGAATATCTCAGACTGACATGACATAATCAAGTGCCAGAAAGAGGGCTGGAGTGTGTGTCTGTGTGTATATATGTATGTGTGTGTGTGTGTGTGTGTGTGTCAGGGGCATTTAGAGGACCAGAATGAAGGAGAGGAGGCGGGAGAGCATTAATGACAGAGCTCTGTGCCAGCGCAGAGTGAAAAACCCTTGGGAAGTCTGCACGCTGCACCCCATGGTGCCTGTAATGCTTTTGGCTCAGCCAGATTTGAAGCGAGGGCCACGAGGTCAGGAGAGCCGTGAGCCTCGCCGCAGGCTCCAGACACGTCAAGTCAATCTGCGTCAGCCATGGTGGTCATACACAAACATGCACACCCCAATTGCATTAAGGATTTAGCCATGCCTACCAGGGAAGCCCCCTGTCTGAGCAAAGTGCAGTCGCTGCCAGCACACAATTGTGCTTATCATCCAGAACAATGCTCCGAAATGATTGAACAAACTTGCAAATCCATGCCAGAGAGATTTAAACAATCTCTGGAGAGTTTGCAAACACTGCCATTTAGTCTTACATGATGAAATCTGATATTATTATGATAACGGGCATTAACGTGATTCTGATGGGACAGTGCAGCTAGTTTATTCCATAAATCATGAATCTATTTCAAACAGAGAGGTAGACATAGTTCAAAGAGATACACACACACACACACACACACACATTCACAAAAAATACCCCACCCACTTTTACCATTATGGTTCAGCTCCAATTTATAGGCCCTGAGGGTGCTGACAAGGGTATAATCTATCACTGGGGCACAGAGTACTAAAAAGTTATGGATGTAGGACTACAGCACAGAGACTCTAATGGAGAGCAAACACTGATCAAGTCAATGTAAAATAGCTCACTTAGAAAGGCAAAACAGCCTGCTTGATTTATTACTCTATTAACCAACTCATAGCCAATGCAATGTTTTAGATTTATTAAGAGATCGAAAGGAATCCTATTTACAAAAAAATGCTAACCAGTGAGAAACCTTTATAACTGAAGAAATGTATAATTATAAATTTGAATTCCAGCCTCCATTTAAAAGGTTTCTACAGCTGAAAACATTTCATTTAGACATAAACAACGTTTTACTTTTATGATATGTTGTCATGAGACTCCGCTGTTTCCAGAAAAGGATGCCACTTTCCCCCAAACTGCATCTTGTTTCAGGATATTGATCAGTTTTAAACTTCCTAATAGTTTGCATGGGGAACTAAAAACACATACAGCATCATAGTTCGGGTCTCGAGAGTTTAAAAATAACAAAAGCAAATTCTGAAAGTGAAAAAGACATGCAATGTGTTTGTTTTATGGCTGCGGGTTTTAAAGAGCCCTCCTTCTCCCCTTTCTCCAATATAGTGAATCTCTCACAACCCGAAACTGCATTTTACGATTACGAGACCAAGAATCCCTTTGATCTTTCCATATTGATTTTGAACACACAAGTAAGCAAATATGGCCTTGAATGGGTCTTTCTTTAACTTTAGGTATTTCAACTGACACATTGAACCTCACACTTTATTACTGCATTTTATCACAGCATACGTATACCAAAATAAATTTGCTTGGTTTTGGGCTCTTAGTGTGGGAACATCTATGTCTAAGACACCAACAGTTCCAAATATTTTAAGCTGATTGGTGATAATCAGGAATGACTCCCACTAATGACTGCTCGTGACCTGATTTAGCAGTTAGGTCCATGACTCATTTGATAGGCAGTTCTTTTATGATATTGTTCGGAATGCATCAATATTAGTGTATTAGTGTTCACACCACAAATATTACGTGGCAATCGTCCCTGAACCCAACTCCAAAAGTGGTTGAATGATCAGACTGCAATAGCTATGTTTGCAATGCAGGTCAAAGTGGCTCAACATAGATTTTTTTCTCATACTGAAATTTCCTATTTAGAATTGACTCTTTGCTTTTGTTCAACTTGTCCATGCATCCGTTATAAGGGACTGAATCAGGTCACAGTGAAATATCAGCACCCATTACCATTAGAACCACCCACCTTGGAACAACTTAAGACAGCCTGCATATTCACCTAAGTTTATTTCACAAGTGCATTTAATCTCATCAGACTACAATGGCGGTGCCATATGCTTTGTGCAATGACCATCAGTCTTCCAAGCCGCCATTAATGTATTAATAATATTATTTGTGACATTCTGGGAAAATTCATCAATGCTTACACTGATGACATCCTGGTATACACCTGAGTAGACTCTCAGAAAATCAGCTATACATAAAAGCTGAGAAGTGTGAATTGCATGTTCCCAGCATTGCATTCCTTGCCTAAGAGGGAATTTTGATGGATGACTCAGAAGTGGACCACACTTATGACTGACCGCACTAATGACTGGACCACAGTTATGACTGCCAAAAATTTCAGGGATTTGCCAGCTTTTATTAGAGGGTTCAGCTCCATTGCAGCTCCTCTCATCTCCTTGCTATGTGGATGAAAACATTCACTTTCATTGACTTGCCAAACTAATGAGCTCTCCAACTCTTAAAAAAAAAATCTTCCCCACAGCTCCATTATTAAAATATCCTGACCTAACCTCCTTTATTCATCATACAAATATCCTGACCTAACCTCCATTATTCATCATACAAATGGATACATCAGAAACTGGAGTTGGGGTTGTCTAATCACACCAACAAGGAGGCCCTTGTAAACTAGGCCCAGTGGCCTTCTTTTCCAAGGAGCTAACCCGGGCCAAATGCAATGAAGATATTGGTAACTGAAATATTGGCAGTCAAGCTGGCTAGAAGAATGGAGACACTAGTTAGAGGGCACTGAACACCCTTTTCATAGGACCAGAAACCTCAAATATCTTAACTCTCAACAAGCCAGTTGGACCCTCTTATTTTCCTGCTTCCAAATTTACAATCTCCTATCATTCCGGATCCGAGAAGGCTGATGCGCTGTTTCATATGTGATCAGCTCCCTGCCCTGTGCAAAATATGTACAGAGCTCATTATATCACTCAGTGGCTCAACTCAGATATGGGCAGTGGTTAACAGCTATTGGGCTACTGATCAGAGTTCAAATCCCAGAGTAAGACCCCTAACCCTCAACTGCTCAGTCGCATCCTGTCTCAACAGTAAGTACAGTTTCAATAAAAAAAAGTGTCAGAAAATTAGGAAAATGTAAATGCAATGAGAAGTGGTTAGGACCTTGGGAAGCTGAACTTGAACACTGAATTACATTATTGATCGGAAGGGATATGACCCAGTCCAAAATGTTGTGCATCCTCATGCTCTGATCACCCAGTCTCATGCCCAAGAGGTAGACCAAGAAAAGTTTTTCAATCTCCTACCTCTGATTGCACTCACCGGTTCACAATTAACATATGCTATAAATAACCCAGACCCCCACACACACATTGAGAAGTCTTGCTCCTGCTTTTTCAGTGATGTTTCGGTCCCAGTTTCGGCTTTGTTTTGCCTGTTTTCTGAGTTTGCCATTGCCTAGTGTAGTTCGTTTTGCTGAGTGCCTGACCCAAGCTTTATTGTTTACCATTTCTGATTTGCCCTTCTGCATTGGTTTCATAAAAAAACATACACTTCCATCCTACCATCCAGTTGTCTGACACACAGGAAATGCAGAAAGAACAGAAACATAATTTTGTAATAAAATTCTAAACCATAATTTCTGCTCTTGTTTTTGCTGAGGAGTGAGAAAGAGAGAAAGGCATGCATCAAATACCTAAATAATACCCGGAAATGCTGTCGTAATAAAAGCAAAAAACTGATGCCAAAGAAAATGTTCTCTGGATTTCATGGGAACTTTGACCAGCTTGCGTTCAATACGCACAAGTGCTGTAATATACAATAACAACAATTGAAGGGTAAAGTCCTAAGAAAGTAAGTAATTTATAAGGATTAAATAATTAATAAATGAACTGTCCATTTAATATGTGCTCTAATGAATTCCATTAATATCATGATTTATGACTGAGGCATTTCTTATGGTAGAGTTTGATGAGAGACAAAATTGGTAAATAATGCTTTTTGTGTTTTTTTCCCCCCCATTGTATTAAAAGTATTATCACTAACTAATATTGAAGAATTTAAGATTAATTAGGTATGGTAGATACTGAAAAAATTTTTAACTGAATAAATGCATGCATTTTACATACCAAGGAAACTCTTGGGGGAAAAAAAAAGCATTTCATGACACAAAACAACAAAGTTTGCCAGTAACAACATTTGAGTGTTGAGATTTATGTGTGCTTCAGCTTCAAGTTGCTCTACGAAAACACCACTAAAACTATCAATTAACCTGGTAACTTAATTCATCCTCTAGGAATTGCCTATCCCAGGGGAATGCCACAACTAGTCAATTACAAGCCCATAGGTTAGTGGAGATTCTATGTGTTATTCTATATTTACAAAGGCTGGCATTGTTCACCCAGTGAGGTGGGACTGGTGAAACAGAGGGAGTGAAGAAGAAGGGGCCATGCGAGCAAAGGGGCAGCTCCTGCTCTGATTCCTGAAGGACAGACTGGAAAACATTAGTGCCCTTCTGAACAGAACAAAGGTTATGACTCTTTGCACAGCTTTTAGAGTCTCTCTCTCTCTCTCTCTCTCTCTCTCTCTCTCTCCATTTTCAGAGAGAACTCTTTTTTACTTACTTACTGATCCAAAAACAAAATCTCCCTTGAGAGATTGTAGCCGGCCAGGAGGTAGCATTGTGGGGTTTTGTTCCATGAATCCAGCGTTCCCAACCTAAAGGCTGGAGTAATGATTCCACAGAGGCCCTCTATGTCAAATGCCACTGCTGCCTCCCACGGGCGTAGCCAGAACTTTACAGATGGGAGATCAGCTTGGACCCGGTGATTTTATTGTGGCGCCAAACTTAAGCTAATATAAGCTAACCTTAATTAATGCTAATGTTTGTTCTCTAGTGCTGTTATGTTAATACTAGTCATGAAAATCCACTAAAAGTTCATCCACTTAATTCCCACTAAGACCATTGTTAGGAAGTGTTCATATCCTATAAGATCCCATGAGATAAATGTGTAAATTTATATATAAGGACACTGCCAGTTAAATTTTTCAATGTTATGCTCTGAAACTGCATAAGTGTCCTCAGGTAACACAAGTAACACACATGATCATATGAACTACTGTATATATGATGAATAAATTAATCATGTGTAAAAATCCCATGTGCACTACATATGAAAAATAACATGAAAATAAAGGTGGTCATACCTGACTGATCTCTTGTCCTTGCTGCACTTTTAAGGAAATCAAACAGGAGGACTACTGGTCCATCCATCCTATACATGGGAGCCTGGAGCCTATCCCAAGGGACTCAGGGTGCAAGGTAGGGGACACGCTGCATGGGGTACCAACCCCTCACAGGGCACAATCGCACAGCCATTCAGAAACACCAATAAGCCTACAACACATGTCTTTGGAAGGAAACCAGAGAAGCACAGGGAGAATATACAAACTCCACACAGACAGGGCAGAGGTGGGATTCAAACCCCCAACCCCAGAAGTGCAAGGCAATAGTGCTAACCACTAAGCCAGCTACAGGTTTCTTCACTAACTACAGATGTCTTCACTAACTACAGATGTCTTCACTAACTACAGATGTCTTCACTGGAGACTCATTAAAAATTTAAATTTGTTTAAATCATAAAAAAATGCAAAAAGCAAAAAAAAAAAAAAATCTCACTCTTAGAAGTTTAATCCACACCATCACTTTTCACATTGTGTTTAATTGCATTGTTTTATATGGATATAAAGTCAAAGTGTTATGTAGGTGTATCGAAACAATGGCTGTGTTCTCAATACAACTGCCATCTCGTGCCTCGAATGTCCTGTTCAAAATAGATTGGTCATGGGGCCAGACTTTGAGTTGATAACTGAAGTTCAGGATGAAACAAAGAGCAAAGCACTGTTATGATTACAGGGGACAGAGCTGTTACTGTGGTCTCTCTGAAGGCACTTAGCGAGCCTCTCAGAGTCAGTCAAGGCTGAATGTTGGACTTACCACAGATTAGAGTAAATAATGCTACATTTAAGTTGTTTGGGGTTGTGCTGACAGACGCCACAGAGTACAACGACCACAAATGACTCTTTTGAAAGAAGAATGTCTTTCTGGCTTTGGCTCCATGTTTTTGAACTTGAATCAGGCACTTAATTCCTTTCCTTCGGAATGGATTTTGCAGAGATGATCCATGCGCTGTTTCTCTTGTGAGTGGGAAAAAAGGAAGAAAAAAAAAAAAAGAAGCCGGGCTGAAGCACTTGTTTAGATTCAAAGCCCATTGACTGGCTGACAAGTCTAAGCAACGAGGGCCTCACAGGGTGAGAGAGCGAGAGCAGATGCAAGAGATTGAGGAGGCGCAGAGCGATAAAAGGGACACATAGTCCAGCTTTACTGTAATCTATGCTTTTAAAAGCAATCTCCATTCTGCCTCCAGAGTGGCTCAGTCACACAGACACTGAAAGGCTTTTACTGAGCTTTGCCAGCTCAGAGTGCTGAACCCCAGTATCTGATAGCCCTTTCCCCTTTCAGACACCCTCTCAAAGCCCTGAATGGCCAGAGCTGCTTGCGTTAACGAACACAATACTCCTCCTCCTACATTTTGTATACCCACCTATTTTGTGTGCATTCAGAGAAGAAGACAGGAGGTTTCTTAAAGGTAAGGTACACAACGGTAACCTTTTGGATTTCTGGGGTCAAAAACACAGCTGTTGTACCATCCCAAACTCACAGTATTTATTTATTTAGCATATATTTTGAAAAATACATAATTTAAAACAAACGAAAAATAGAGAGAACTTACATTAAAAAACTTACACTAAAAAAAAACTTAACTAATTGCCATGTGTACATAAGTCTGAACCCATCAACCATTTTCATATTCTGACTCAGAATGTTCAGAAGACTAACGTTTTGTGTGGTGTATATATTATTAGAAATGCTAATTATAATATATATATATGTAAAACTCATATAAAACTCAATAAGTCATTAGTAGGGCTGTAGTCAAGACCGCCATTGTCAAGTCCAAGACCAGGAGTAGCCAAGATCAAGTCAAGATGGAGTCTTAAGGTGGTCGAGTCCAAATGAAAGCAAGACCAAGTCAAGATCGAGACTAAAAACCATCAAATTCTTTTCATGTCCAAACCTTTGTTTCAATTTGACGGCTTCATTCATCTATTTGCCAATGATTAGGCTGTTTTCTAGAAGGAATTACTTCTTGTCAAACTATGCGTATGCAAAAAAGACAGCACAAACATTATTTTTACAAACCTTCTTTCTAGACCAAGACCATATTTAGCAAGACTAATGCTCAAGAATAAGACAAATCAAAAGTACAAATGCCAACAAGTCAGAAATACAAGTCTAAGTCAACACAGAAAATGTTTCGAGATCAAACTCAAGTCCAAGTCCTACAGCCCTAATCATTAGCTCCTGGTCAGAGGGCATGTCACACAGCTCTGCTAGTTACAGAATAATCACAAGCCTTTTTTGCTTTCTTTAAATTCAACATGATCATCTGCTTTAATAAGGCATGAGAAAACTATGCAAAATTTCATATGTAAAATGATTAACACGTGCCAAAGAGTGATATTGAACTTACACTGAGATACTCATTGTAAAACATCATTAAAAAATTGATTCCCTCCCCCAACCACAACATTTCTGTGTTTGGTGTTGGATGTATCATTATTCAGGTTAAAAGGTCCATCTACAGCCAAGTCTGAACCTCCTGGTAGATGCAAATTGGTGTAAATTTCACAATCTTCGAATGCCATCAGTCTTGACAAGAGTCCCTGGACCACCAGCTCCAAAGCACCAATGATCCACCACCATATGTTACACTGTCTGTGGTGTTTTTCCTTATCTGTCACCAGGTTTCGTTATAACAAATGTTAGCAAAGATGCTGGGTGAATTTCAGGATTTTGTCAAATCATGTTCAACTGTGCCATTTTTCTTATACCACCAATTATGCCGAATATTTATTTTTTTTATCTGCTTAGGTATTATTTTTATGTCCATAACATGACTACTGCATGTTACAACCATCTGTGTCTTTGAAACCTCTTTGTTTGCGAGTCACATATGAAGAACCTGCTCCTCATTACTTCAGGGATTTTAGATGTGTATATCCTCGCATTTGGTCAGAGACAACAACAGAGTTTCTGGATAATAGCAATTTAAAAAATATTTAGTCAAGCATGACAATTTGTTTGCATTTACGTTAAATAGTTTTAGGGGAGTCGATAAATTTGCTGCATATGCGACGAGGTAATTATAATACAATAATTATGTTGAGAATTCTGTATAATTATTTATAACAGTGTCTTGTGCTTTGTGGTTGCTTTGTCTCATTTATCAACTATCTATTTATCAACCTTCATTTACAAAACATCACTAACTTTGGGCCTCATTTACGCATCATATGTAACTGGATATGAACAAATTTAAATTTGTTAAAATTCGTAAATCGTTCTTAGGCGCATTTACACAAGAAATGTGGTAATCACGGAAATCCAGTTAGTTACAAAAAGTTAGTTATATACTACAAGAACTCCTGAGTTTATGAAAATTTATGTATATCAACAAATTTATACAGGTTAGGCTGTCAAGCTTACTGATTACTTAATTATTTCCGGGAAAGATTTGTGAAATTTCGGTCATTTCATATGACTGACTTTGAAGAAAGCAATCAACAAATTGTAACAAACAAGACAAAAGAAATAGCACCCTTTAAAGGAAGAAGAGTTAGGATATGTGTAAGGTGGCCAACGCACTGCAGTGGCTGAGCTGCATTACTGGAGGATTTGGCATATGCCTCACTTAGGAGGCGTTTTTTTTTGTTGTTGTTTTTTATGGGGTTTTGTGGGCGTTACTAAAGGCAAGTCAGCTGTAATGTGAGTGCACTAACCTGTAGGTAATTTAAAGGTGATTAGCATTTATCAACACATGCACAAGAGTATGAAAAAAATATTAACGCTAACAAAGCTTTTATTAATCTGGCAGGAAATATTTAGTTCGGTTTGGTCAAAAACATTTACATACAACTTTCCTAAAAAAAAAAATGGATATATGACCCATTATAATTGGTCATATTGCAGCGGTATAGATGTGTCATACTGTACTCATTAAAATTTAGTTCTAAATGTATCTAAAATTTGTGTTATAGTGTCTCTCGCTCACTCTGAGGAAAATTTCAACAGTCCATTTAATCTGCAGTAGACTACTGAGTAATACAAGGCCATTTATTGCATGTTCCCAGAACATTGCTATGACTTTGTATCTTTTGCCATGATATATTGTGTAGTGTAGTTAATGTTATCTATGGGGAGACATGCCATACGTCAGAACTACGTCAGGAAAAGAAGCGTGTACATGGAACTTGTGTGTGGGCTTGGAGCAATGCTGCAGGCGCAAAAACTCTGTTGTCATTAGTGGGAGGCAGATAAGAGAGTCAGACAGTCAGACCAAACACAGATGGTTAATTCATTTGTTCTCAAGGTTCCTTGGGAATCTTGTCCACAATTCAGTGTAATGTTGTCCCAATAGTGGACAATCCTATGAGTTTTGCGTCCTGCACATTATTTAGTGTAGTGTGTGCAACCATGATTGATTTAAAGCGTTTTCTCGGTGGGCGTTGTTGGTGGGTGTCGTCAAGCAATCGTTGTTCATTCAAATGATTGTTCATTGTTTTTCTCTGTTCCTGCAGCTCCTGTTTTTTTCCCCTGGAGTTTTAAAATGGAGTTGTCATGGTCTCTAACCTGAGCACGTCTCTGCTGTGACTGTGAAAATGTCTTTGTTGTTCGAACGGAAATGTGACTTCCTTGGGGTGAAAGTGCTTTATTGACCATCCTCCCTTCAGTGACTTGAGTGTTGTATAAAACCTTAACGGTCCATTTTGTAGAGGCAAAGACAGGACGTATGCAGAGACAATGTGGTCAAAGGGAACATGGGTAACGCCAGTGGGTGAATTACAGAGCATACTGACACAGCAATGCCAAAGGGTAAAAGAGTTAACAGATTAAACAATATGCCATTTCCTTAGGTGGAGGTGTCTTCTTTACATTTAAAATTAGGCAGTTAGAGGATTTACTCTTCAATCAACTTCTGAGAGTGTCCACGTTCACTGCACAAATTTCAACAATTATACAAACACTTGAGTGCAGAGGTTTGCACACCCTTATAGGAATATGTATATATTATTCTGGAAGAACAGATAAATACAGATACTTATGGTTTACACTATATTTGATTTTTTAGGAAGCTTGCCTGAAAGGATCACATGGCATCTGGTTGACACTAGACCAGACTAAAAAAAAGTCACATGATCAGGAAGTTTTTACTATCATTCAGACAAGCTGTCAGATATGAAGCTCACGGGACAAAGAAAGACCGCATTCAATAACATGAACGTGCACCATGCATTTACATCATTTATTCATTCCTCCTTAGCAACTGCATGGTCAGGGTTACTGTGGATTAAATTAGGCTACTAGTTTATTTATATCTTGGGAAATAGATCCAATTGAATTTGTTAGAAAATGTCACCATGAAGGTAAGAACAAAAATAATAACTGCACAAGTGGGAATAAAAAAAAGAAGTCCTGTGCACATCTCTGGTTGTTTTCTCTTGATGATTATTTTAAAAAAAAACCCTTCTGGTTTAGGTCGCTCCCACTTTGGGTTTAATCCAAATACAGATGCAGATACAGATATGTGGAGCACTGAACAGATACAGATACAGATACAGATACAGATAGTACCCTAGCTGATATGGATTAAGGTGAACCTGAAACAAATTTCAAGGCAATATTTTTAAGGCATTTGTGTAACTGAATTACTGAGCAGCAAGTTTTAGCAAAGCGCGCTGACAGTAAAAAGAAGCTTTCAAATTCTATGCATACTAATACCTCTAGATTTCCTTTTTTGCTCTTTTTTGGTGAATGGGAGAAGATATCAATATGCACTGGGGAACCACCAACACCATCAGTCCATGAGGCACCCACATCTTTACAGGACCATACTAAATTCATTCACCTCTCAGATGGATTCAAAGAAAAAGCACAGCCTTCCCTTAGGCGTACTCCAATACACACACTGATGGAGGGGGCTTTTTCTGTGTAGAGACATGTCTATTGTAGCTCTGGTGAATCAGTCCCCCATTAGAAGGCCAGTCACCATAATATGGCTTTGCAAGGGTCAATCCACAGGCCTGGTTATAATATCCCTGTAATGGCGTGACCACACTTTTCCCACGATCCTACCATACACACCATTCCATTATGAGTATGCTTTATCTCTCCACTGGCCTTTATCAAGGTTCAACTCCTTCACAAGCAAATGAAAAGGTTTACAAATTGTGGTGTCCATCAGAAGGTGGAGGGAGATGGCTGTGCCATTGAGGTTGACCCCAAGGCAACAAATTACAACAGAAACCTTCATAATGCTTACCGAGGTTTGAAGTTGAATGAGTGTGAGGAGTTATGCAGCAAGGGCCTGCTCCTCATTACATCCAAAAGAGTCTGATTTATAAGTAGGACAGCAAATGAATGAGAAACCAGAGGTTCTCACCAGAATTTAGGTTTCAGTAAATTTGAAATATCTCAACTAAATGATCTACATTAGTATCAGGGGTGGAAAAGTACAAAAATATTTTTCTAATATGTTAAGGTATCTACTTACAATACTATATTAACAATTTAATTTCCCAGGACCCATTCACTGATGCAGACATACTCTGACTGTCCATTTTATTAAGAACACCTGTACACTAGCACAGAATTATGGTGAGAAGAAAAGCATCTCAGAATGCACAACATGTCGAGCTTGGAGGTAGCTGGGCTGCAACAGCAGAAGAGCACATCGGGTTCCACACCTGTTAGTCATGAACAGGAAATCTGAGGCTACAGTGGGTGCAGGCTCATCGAAACTGGACAGTTGAAGATTGCAAAACTTCCCAGGTCAAACGTCCCAGGTTTGGTGAGCCTGTGCCCGCTGTAGACTCAGATTCCCATTCTTGACTGAACAATGAAGCTCTTGACCTGTATTTGCATGATTTTATGCGTTGCACTTGATTCAATCCAGTCGATTCAATCCAATCGTGGATAATTCCATGAATGAGCAAGTCTACAGGTGTACCTAATAAAATGGACAATGAGTGTACATTCCTAACTGGTAATTACATCTTCGACGAAGATTACAAGATGGGGCTCTCTGTCGTGCAGACCATTTATTCTATTTAAAATTTAGGAGAGTTCTTCTTTAAAGGAGGCAGCTGACCAGAACTCTAGCTGGTTGGGAGCAGTTTGGGCCAGGGCAGATGAGAATCTTAATATTAAAACCCTCATGCTATTTGTGGCCAGCAGCTGCATTTTGTGCTGCGCCAGAATATTGCCAGTTTCTGCACCACTGTCCAAAAGAATCAACAACTCTGTTAGGCGGAGCATTCTGGAAGGCATCTGGTCAGTCCAAGGAAGAAGAGTAAAGAGCAAAACAAAAGTGTGTTTGCCTGCTGCCCCTGCGTGGCACCAAATCACCCCTCCCACCCTACCTCCCTGCCTCTTGCCACGGCAACAGCGTGGCATGCATAGCTAACATAGCTGATTGTGCACAGCCTTTTGTATAGGCCGCAGGCACTGCAAGGTGCAAAGCTTGGCACACTACCCCAAACATTTTTTGGAACAGACCCCATGTACATCAACGACATGCATAATATGAAATGTATTCTCTGCACTCGCAGGGTAAATTCATTTTAAACAGTTTACGCTGGTGAAACAATGGCTACCAGTCATGCCCATTATCTGACAATTTATCAGGAAGGCAAAAAAAACTGGCAGAAGCTGGTGGTGACGGTCTGCTGAGAGAGAACTGACTCCTGGGAGACTTGGCAAGGCCCACAAGCTTCCGAGAGCACAGATGCGTTTAAAGCTCGATTGTTAACCAATTGATTTGCATTGTTTAAATGAAACAAAAGGTCTATGGGTATAGGTGTTTTTTTTTATCTGCAATACTAGTTTCATTTTATCTTTTATATATGCACCTCCTTCACTCTTCCTCTACTTGCCTCTACTTAAATTTCTCTACTGTTTAGCGGTCAGTTCTATATGTAGGTATAAAAATGACCCATTCGTTGTCATTTAAGTATACATCAGTCAAACAAGAGATGTGTCATGTCCTCATTTTGGCCCCAGAACAGTGATTGAGGCATGAATAAAAGAATGTATGCGTGAAGCAGGGATGACTGGAGATGAATGGATGGACGAGACAAGAGGAGTGAGGGTTTTCATTCAGTGCTGTGCACTAAATGCGTCCCTGATGGACGCCCAACAGCCTGTAGCAAAACAGCCATGTTATCTGAGGACACTGACCAGACTCAACCCCTGTCAACACTGAACGCACCATATGGCTCATACAGTGTAGTGCACACACACACACACACACACACACACTTTGCCAAATCCTCAAATTAGACATCTTCACACAATCTCAGCTTGAACACACTCACACACATGGACACATTTGTCACACCACAAAACACCATAATGAGCCTCGTAAACTGGTAGCTCAAACCCAAAATCTAAACCATCACCAGCCAGCTGAAAGCACTCTCTGCGGTGGGTACAAAAATCTTGGAAAATAGACCCATTCTGGGGGACAAAAACCAGTACAGAAAGCTTAGAGTTTAGATTGCACATCCAGTGAATTTCCCTGTATGTATGCATTTATATCTGGATACACACTTTAGGTCATCTCTTTATTGTGCCCATGCAGTCCTGAGTCCACTTGCTCATCTCTGTGGCCCCCCCCACTGTCTTCGCATCAGCTTCACACTTGACAAACTAATGCGTTCATGCGTTCAGCAAGCCCCAAAATCTCTTCAGTCATGTCCAAAACAGCACCCAATCTAACTCATTAATTTTATGTCTATTTTCAAACTTGAGAAAACTATTTATAAGGTGTTATTTGAAAAAAATAAATCAACAAAACCTCCAAGTTTGTGCTAATTTGAACAGCAGCGATGATTCTTAGACAGAGAGAGAGGATAAAATTGCTTGTGTGTGAACATGTTGCTTGGTGCAGAGTTTGACACATTGCCTCTTAAGTAGGAAAATGATAACACATCTCCCACAGTGTGATTGTTTACCAGTCCATGCCATCTGTGCCCTCCTTTAAGGACTGGCTAGCAGTGCTGAACAGTCCAGTCATGGATGAAATGGAACGATTTAGGTAATGATGGCTAGGGGTTCCTGTAAGACTTGGAGCAAGTGATGGTGTTGACAGAAACAAGCCAATTTACTAGCAAGTGTTAGTTCTAGGGTATTTAAGATTTGGGTACCCCTTATACACTTATACGAGAATAATCTTATCATTATGTGAAGTGTATCAGCTGACCTAGAATCAACACAATGGCAACTTGGCTCTTGAGATCTTTGGGCAAAGACAATAGTGGTATTGAGGGAGCTAGAGCCAGAGTGGCTTCTGGAGAAGTCCTTAAATGCAGCTCAGTTATAATTGTCCCATTTGTCTGTCAGTCAACTGGCAGTTCTTTCTCAGGTTTTTTCCTGGTCCATCATATTCCCACTAAACATCAGTTTCCCAAGGACCCATAAAACCTCTTGTTATTTCTCAGTAGATTTTGATGTTTATAGTAACAAAATGCCTGTATCAAGTTGAGGACTCTGCCAAGTACCCAAGGCATTGCTTTCCTCTAAAGAGTGGTAATAAAAAGAAAGAGAGAGAGAGAGAGAAAGGATGCCTGAGGTATTTATCAGGAAATTGCACGAAGACTGGTGGGAATTTCACCAGACCCAGACAAGCGTCTATGGAGCCAAGCCTTGAGATTATCATAATTGGAGACAAAGGGAAAATGTCTGAAGTTGGAATCAGTCCCAACCAGATATTACGACCCTTGACTAATACAACAATAGCTGTCATAGTCGCAGCTCTTCTGTGTGCTCCTTTTCAGATGTCAGAAACATGCATGAATCTTTAAAGAAAACACAACTGTGGGACGTGTGTCATTCGTAAATGTAATGCTAAGACAGACTGCATATTGACCAAACTGTAAAATGCTTGTGGTAATACTGTTTGTAACACCAGGTTAGAAAAAGGTCAGTGCAGTGGTTAAAGGCAGAGGAATTACTTCCAAACTGGTATTTGTCTTTAAAATTCTTTAAATGTTCTGATGTTCTGTTTGTTATCAGTACTGTTTTACATCAGTGACCTAAATATCCATTGAGGACAAATAAGGCTCTAAAGTGGGCTTGCCTCAGCACAGTTCAATAGAAACCCGAAGAGCAGAAATATTTGAGTTTTTTAAGCCAGTGCCTAACACACACATGTCTCCGCTCTAAAGGAAACCAGAGGATTTGAAGAACCATCTGTTGGCCAAAGCCTTTGCGAGGCAGAATAAGATGGACTTAGGATATTGCTCTCTGCAGGTGGGATGGAAATGGCAGTGGCCTCTTGGCCCCTCTGCATGGGAGGAAAGGAGTGTAGTGGGAGGTGATGAACAGCAGAGTGGAGAAGTTAGGAGGCCAGGTAAATTGTGTAAGGTGCCATGGCTAAGATCTCATTATCATTCATATTAACCAAGCCATAAGTGAAAATAGCTCATGAAAGCTGAAACAAGACGTTCCATGAATCCCTTTAAACATATCGATTCTTAAACCAGCCACATAATGATGAGTGGCTTTATTACTAAATGTATGTATATGTAAGTATATGCAGCAGGTAACTTCACTATCTTATTTGCGTATATCCGTGTGTATATGTTTGTAGCAAAGGCATTAGAGAACAATACAAGGATGATCTACAGCAGCACTAAGATGACAAAACCTATAAAGACAATACCAATCGGGGCCAGAGGTGTTATTTAGAGAGAGCACAAGCAATATATAAAATAAAATTGTGTGGTAAATAACAATGTGTAACACTGGCTCAGGACATTACCCCTCCCCGCCAACAGAGGTTGTGCTCTCCTGGGTTGTAGTGTGACCCCTGACCTGAATTTCTTGTTTCATACAGTATATGTAAACTCACAGTTCTCAGTAGTTCATTGCGAAGTCTTGCCAATTTTCTTGTTGCGTAAGTTCTGAGACTTGTTCTTTTTTGTTAGCCTTGAATTTGTCTAGAGCAGAGAATATAACAAAAAATTAGACATTAGAAAAGCAGTTTGTGAAAGGACGATATATAAAATGTACCTTTTGAGCGGGGCGCAAGTTCTCAAAAAAAAAACAAGAAGTGGAGCGCATCGGGAAAAAGTTTGAGTGCATCTGGTCTAGAGCCTTTGTCTGTTCATTGAACTACTCTTTGGACTATTCTCTGGTTCTGTTGTTTGATGCCTGATTGTGTTTTGTCCCTAGTCTGCTCTGCTGTTTTATGCTGGTTTTTGGATTGTGTATTGGTATTGTCAATACAGCCTTCCAGCATCTGGATCCTAAATCCTCTCAAGGACAACTTCTGAGAGCTCATGCTCAACAGTAACAGCATGTTTCCACCTCCACCGACGCAGCACTGCACACTCCTGAACTCCAGAGGCAGACATGAGTCACAGAGTGCAGCCAATTAACCTAGGAGTCAATGAGCCCAAGCCTTCTCTAGCCCTACCTGAAAAGTACAATGGGTCGCCAGGTAAATGCAAACGGTTCCTAATGCAGTAATCTATCCTTTCCATCTGCTCTCCCTAACTGTACTCCTGAGACATTTTCATGTTGCTTCATATATTGGATAAATTTGTCCCTGGAATGATGGAGTTCCCATTTTCCACTCATCCTCACCACTTCATGGCTTCCGCGTTATGGATCATAGGAACATTTTCTCCAACTGGTGCTTTTTATTTTGCCTATAATCTTTCCCCTCACGCTATTTCTGTCTTTTCTAAGGTAATAAAAGGTAAGGAAAGAAAAGGGGGAAAAAACTGCTCCAAAAATTACAAGAGTATAAATAAAGTCTTATTTTCTGAATAATTTCAGTAATATTAAGCGCAATATTAACATCGTACTCAAGTGTAATCATTCTTTGAACTCTGTTCTTTCCATGGAAGTCGTTTACTTCCGATGAAGGAGGCCAAATGATGAGTATCTTTTCAAGGATGAACATATGCCTTATATCATCAATAGCAAGTAACTTATTTGAATACAACAAGATAGTTGTATGGTTAAAATGGTGGAAGCTTATATTGATGGAAATAAAACATGATGTGGTCAACCTCATTTGTTAAGAAGCTTGTTATAGGTTTTGGTTGATATGCGCAAAACTGTTGTGGTTTGTAATATTATATCACATTGTACGAATACAATGAGCATGTTTATTTTATTCTATTTTCAACACTGGTCTCATGTTGCAGCATGTGGTTGCATAAACATTGATCTTGCCAGGTTTTGTCCAGTGGGACTCATCTTCCAGCAACGTAACAGATCACACATTATTATCGATTTCTTGTTGGTGGCAAGATGGATGGTTTGCAGTTTCAAAACCATTCATAATGATGGGAATGGTGTGTTCAGTCCGGGATGTTCTCAGTTGTCTTGTGGTTTCTTTGTTCTGAAGGATGACGTTACGTTAAATGCTTGATATATATCAGGCCACCAAGGAAGGGGACATCTGTGATTGTCCAAACACACCAGTCCATGTCACATGTCATTGCCACAGAATACTGCCTTTATTTAATATATAATATTAGTCTATACTATGCAATCTCAGCTTTAATTACTAGATGGACCACCCCTTTGTTGATTATTCTTCTCTTATTCTTTTTTTTTTATGTATTAAAGAATATCATGCTTTTTTGTCCATTTATAGTTACATTTATAGTTGCATGTTATGGAACATTCCTGTTGTCACTTAAGTTACAGCAGCTTTAAACAGTCACTATGTCACTTTCTTGTGAAGTTAATAAGATGGAAAAAAATGCAGCTTGTTACTGAGAAACTACAAAGTCCTCCATTGTGAAGACTTTCCTACGGCAGAAAACATAACGTTACAGCTTAACCACTGACGCTAGAGACTCCTGTTAACGTTAACGTTACATCAACATCTCCTTAAAGAAAGTTTCACCGTTATGTTTTTTTCTTTTGCTAATAGGAGCACGCTTTCATTATTATTATACTTAGTTTATGAGAGCGTCTGCCATACAAGACTTTTGCGTTAGTACTTACAACAAAAATGATAAGGTATTAGAATGAGTGCTTAAACATATCTGTGATTTGAATTACAGCCATAACTGTCAGAGCTGATTTTATATAAAATAAATAAAAAAATCAACGTCTTCTCCAGCAGTGTGGTATAAATGCAAAAAATTTTGGTATCTTTGATATCTTGGGTGATTTATATTTATATTTTGAATTCTACAAACTTAAAGACAGTTAAAAGACACAAAAAATAACTTTTGCCAGATGTTTATAGGACCTTGTACATGTGTTCCACCAGAGCAGCCATAGAAAACATAACTGTTGTGGTTGTATACAGTATGTCAAACTTAACATGGACCATAAAAGGACATATATTTACAGCTGAGATCAATGAAGAACAGGACTAACTTAAAAGAGACCAATAAGGGACCAATAATTAACATCGATGGCTGTCTCTCGTTAGTGATGCTCAGTGACATCTAACAGACGCCTCCACGTTCCATATTTGGTCAATGTTCTGGTTTCAAGTTCGTTGTTCATGCTAAATCATTATCACATTCACCTGCTTTTAGTTTCCGGTTTCTGCAATGTCAGCTTTGGTCGTGTGTTTTGTTTCTCTCAGAGCCACAGTCACAGCACATTGTTTACTTCCTGTATGCTATCTCCTGTTTGGACGTTTGATTTGTTAACCTGCTTTTTTTTTTTTTTTTTTAACCTGCATCACGCTGTTTACTCATGTTTTCCTTTTGGAGTTGATTTGCGATCCGGATTCTTTAAATAGGCTCTGCACGTTGGTGACTGCTCTGTTGTGTATATTATCCCTGACACTTTTATCTGTGCGCTTTGTGTACTCTGATTATCCTCTACATTGTAACCTCTGACCTTGATCCTAATCCCAGGATTAATCAAGATTTAGGCAAGAAAAAAAACCCTGCTTTGTGGCCAAAGTCTCTGTGATTGTGCTAAACCTTGGGTGAAGCGCTGCATAGTTGAGCATCTAATTCGAATGTCTTCAAATTCAAATTACCGAGGATTTAACGGGAAGAGGTGTGTTAGAAGAGGGAAAACACAAATCATCATTCCACTGTGGCTCTCTAGAACTGGACTGTTAAGAATAACAAGTATTGAACAGGTACATTTTGTTCCCTGAGGTACAAACAATATAAGTATCTCCTCAACGGGGTCCTTAAGGTCCAATTATGTACTTAAAGAAGTACAGTTCTGCCCCAGTGACAAGCAATTTATACCTTAAAAGGTGCACTTTGTCCCCCTTTTTTTCTGGATGTGCCAGTCTGATAGTATTATGCCAAATTCTCATCCAGTCACTGGCTATTTTACAGACAGTCCACGAGCTAAGACACCAGAAATAGTAAACGTCTAACATTATTATTGTATCATTCATACTTGGAATGTTATTGTTAGCCGTACTCCACTTACTCCAAGCTCCGAGCCTTGTGCTCACATCTAACCCTCTGTCCTTCCTACAATTATTTTATCACATGTTTTCTGGTCAATTCATGGATATCTTTCAGCCTGTGTATTACTATCAGCTCCATGCTCCAGATTCCAAACGAATAAATTAAAAATTTAAATGGTGTCTGCATAGTTACCCTTGCAAAAAAAAAAAAACATTCAAATATACTACAAATGCATCCAATTTTACTACAAAGATGTACTAATGTATACTTAAAGAGAAGGAGTTTACTGTTTATACATCATACTAGCATTTCTGTAGAGTATGAACTCTTTCAAAAAAAAGTTTCAGTGACTTGTAACTATAGTGAACCCATTTTTGGTGCCATATAGAACATTTTTCTTGTTTTCTTTAAGTTCTATAAAGAACCATATACAGCATGTTCCCTATAGAACCTCTGAATGCTATAAAGAACCATATTCTTTTAATTTTGCTTGATCCAAATGCATTTTTCTCTGATATTCCATTTATCATTGTATAATATAAAATAAACAAAAATACACCAATAATAATAATAATAATAAGAAGAAGAAGAAGAAGAAGAATGTAAACATAAAAAATGATGTAAACAGTAATCATTTATTATTATTATTAGTAGTAGTAGTAGTAGTAGTAGTATATTAAACTGTACTGTATTTTCAAGAAAACAGCACTCATTAATAATTATTTGCACTCATTAATTTTATTATTTTATTATTAATTATCATTAATGATATTATTTATAATATAATTATTATATTATTATATATAATATATATAGGGTACTAGCACTATATATACAATAGTATACACATAGTAGCACCCAAAGGGCGTTGAACTACATTTCCCATCAGCCTCAGCACATCACATCTCCTATCTACTATCACCTGTGTCTCATCTCACCCTGATTGAGTACCCCTATATAAGTCTGATTCGTAAGCACCTCATTGTCAAACCTTTGCTGTTTTCATGTTGCTGTTTGTACCTCAGTCTCGATCATAGGCTTTAGGTTTTGCGTCATATCTCTAGTTCAGGCTTTTGGTTCTTGTTTTCAGTGTTTTTATTGTTTGTTTGCACCGTTCACTAATAAGTCTGCACTTGCGTCCGCTGTTGCCGACTCCTCCTTCCTGACCAACCCTGACAATAGGATATGAAGTAGTAACCTTGTCATGTACACTTCAGATATACTTCGACAGTGCACTGCACTTTTAGTACACTTTTAAAATATACTAGGGTGACGTTTCAGGTAAAGTGCACAAGCCCAAGATGTATCAAAATCCACCAGTATCAAAAAGTTCAAGATGGTGTTATCAGGTCCCGAGCTGCTTTCGTTCCATTTTTTTTTTTCCAGCGGTGTGAGTGTTGTTTGTTTGAACGTGTATGCGTATATAAAATCAGACAAAAGGTCAGAGTTTCCAAAATCAGACGTCATGATTGCCAAACGACAACTTGCCTTTTCCACATGACGGCTAATTAATTACGCGCTTTAAAACCAGAAGTAAACTGACACAGAGGAGGTTCAAAAAAGATCTTCAGGAAAACCCCAGAGAGCTTTCGAATCGCACTCTACTTTCAACACTGCACTTATTTTCCCATTTATCCCTGTTCTCACACCCGTGTGACAGGAGCACATCTGTTTTGTTAATGCAGGCTAACAGTAAGCCATGTGAAAAAGGCCCAGGTCATTTCATCACCTTGAACTCCTCATTTCAGATGTCACGATTAGCTGTGTAGGACGTGACGCTGAAGTCATTACAGAAGCCTTTTTGATGGCGAGGTGGAAAAGCTAACTTGAGTGAAATGTGCGTATTCTTAAGGTTGTACACATGCACACAAAGAGTCATTTGATGTGACAGGACGTAGAAAGGCTGTTACATCATGATAAGGAGGCACGCACACACACACACACACACACAGAAACACACAGACATGGCATGCCATCATAACGGCACTGATGTGGCATTGTGTTACCTGCATGGCTTCTCTTTGATGTGAGATTGCTTTCACAGGCTAGAGAGCAGGCAACAAAAACAGGGCACTAGACACCTTTTCTACCACATGCGCTCCGACTGTAAGCAGCTTTGTCCATTGTGAGCGGCGCACAATCGAACACTTTGTGATGGAACGATTGATACAGAGAAATTTAATCACTTTCTCTGGCTGGAGCTTTTAACTGTATCTGTGGCAGCATTGAGTGCAGTGGGACAGTCGACAATGGAAAGCTCTGTGGATGAGGGTTTGCGGCTCTAAGGCCTGGACACCAGATACCCGCCTTTGCAATATAGTTCGCTCCAGGACACGATTTACTCCTGACAAGACATCAATTTAGCAGAACGGAGGGTAAGTGGTGCAGTCAGGTTGAAATAAAGGCGATATTATTTTATTACGTATCAGTCTGATTGTCCTATATGAGTTATGAAGACACTAGGGACATGGCTACGGCTGGATTGAGATATATCTGATAACGTCTTGTACTATTCTCTTTTTTTTGTGCTAATAAATCTTTCTTTCTTTCTTTTTTTTTTTTTTGTCCAAGGGGCTAAACCCCAATTCCTGCATTTCAAAGCCTTATTGAGGCCTGTACAGCGTCGCTCTGTACAGCTTGGCTTAACTCCCACAGCGGACCCCCATTGACTCTGCAGCCCGGTTAATGGTAATAAAATCTTTTACATTTCCTTGCATGGCTGTTAAAGTTTACTGCGCCCTGCCTTTTCAAAGCCACTGCAGGTCCATTACTGTTGTAAAAAAAAAAAAAAGAAAGAAGAAAAAAAAACAACAACAACAACAAAACGCCTAGTCTTTCTCTCCTGCCTCACCCCCCTTCTACGGTTACCCCTAATCCCTTACCAAAAGAAAAAAATAACACTATTATCATATGGAGCTTAAAGAGTCAACTAGGTTTCACCTTTTCATATTGTGATATCTGATAGTCGAGCTTTTAAGAGGGAGAAAAGTGCAGAGTTTATTTATGCTGAATTGCCTTTAGGCTGCATGGTCAGAGGCTCCTTTGACATTTGAGAGCGGTGTCAAACGTTAAACTTTTAGCGCTTCTTTAGGTGTTTGCTCTGCGCTGCTGTCAGAGGGTCCCAGCTTGCCCGTTCCCTCCTCTGCATGCTGGGGTTTTGTTGGCCCGTAACAACATGTCAAGATAACTCTACAAGACCCAGAATTCCCCTCTGGCCTTGGTAAAGAAAAACTCCAGGGCTTTCCACAAACTAAAGCCTAATTCTAATATGTACACTTTTAGACAAATAAGGTTCGGTCTAGAACCTTGAAGAAAAAAATCTACCCTGAATGACTTTATTAATCTTTATAATTAATGTTGTTCACTTCAGTGGCAGCAAATATATATTTTGTAATTTGGCTTTTTTTAGTTTAAACTTCTTCCATCAACACGCTGTTCCATTTTCACTTTGGCTGACGATTTCCTACATTACCCACAATGCCATTTGACTAGTTGCTGATAGTGGTCGCCAATGGGAATTCGTCTCTACCTGAAGAGAATGACGAGGCAGCAGTTTAGCAATTTAGCACTTACATTTTTTTAGATCAGCTTCCAAAGCTTCAACTTTCATGCTAATACTGCCACCAACACGATCATGCTTGCCGTCTCACAGATCGCTATCCAGCCGAGCCGAGTGTTTGCTGTAACTCAGTAGCTGCATTGCATTCTGGAACTCGGAGTCCAACATTTGCTCCAACATCTCCCCTACTTCTCCACTGGATTTCTCATTAATCTGATATTGAACATTGCTTTAAAATGGCGAGTGAGAAAAGAATTTCTCGCTCCTTTGTTTTAGGAGCTAACAGTAAAATCTGACCATTATTCCATTATTCTATGCTTGAGATTGTTGAATTTTTAAACACCATTGCAACTGTGCTAACAATGTCCCGCTGTGATGTCACTTACACTTACTGTCTGTATAGAGTTTGTGTGTGTGTTCTCCCCAGGTTTCCTTCCACTTGCCAACATCAAACTATGATTAGATTGGCTGCAATAAATTACCTCTAGGTGTGGTGTGCCCTGTGATGGACTGGCATCCCATCTGCTGTGTGTTCTCGCTCCCAGAATTCCCGGGATAGACTCCAGATGCACTGTGACACTGACCAGGATAAAGCGGACAGAAGATAAATGATGAATGAATGGGGGATTTATGTAATACGTATGTCAGAAGTGACGTGACATTAGAGGTTTTATGTATAACTTTACATGCTGCTTGAAGTGGGATTTGAACTCACCATTAGTTCTAAGTTTTGTCCTTTTGAATATCCCCAAAGGGATATTTATGGAAGTAGCTACACCTCTCATAAGCTCCAAGTACACACCAGACGAAAATTCAAATCAATTCAATTCAAATTTATTTGTATAGCGAATTTTAACAATGGACATTGTCACAAAGCAGCTTTACAAAAATAAATGGATTCCAAAAATATATTGTAAATATGTGAATTTGTCCCTAATGAGCAAGCCAGAGGCGACGGTGGCAAGGAAAAGCTCAACCAGACTCAAAAGGGAACCCATCCTCATCTGGTAAATGGAAATTAAATTCACAGCATACAGATACTGTGTGGCATGTTAAAAGGCGAGTGTGTGACATTAAACTGTGTGACTGTGTGGCTATTAAAAATCTTCAGAAACATGGCTGGTGTAAATCAATCTGAAAGGAGCTATGGAGCTAGAGGACGACATAACATCACCCCAGAATGAGACTGAGTCCAATATTTAAAGTCCTGAAATCACATCATAAAATACCAAAAGCACATGAAAGCGAGAAGCAATCAGCTGCACTAAAAAAAAAAAAAAAAAAACTATGGATATATTTGAAAATTATGAATATATTGAATATATTGTTGATATTTCTGCGTATTTGAATTATTTATTAGTTTGTTATTTATAGTTTGTGTCTTAATGTAATATACATGTAATGTCATTGATGCAATATACTGCACAGTGTGAGTCAAACTTTTTTTAATGTTTGATGTCTTCACTGCAGAGCTTCAAAAGTACTTAACACCTGCACTAACACGATTCAAAGAGGCATACAGGCACATATTCCAACTTCAAGCACTGTCTTTACATGAAAGAAGGAAACGAAAAGTAGAGCCCTCACTTGTCATCATGGGTCAACTCTAGACTGTAGCTTTGTTTTTCCTAACAGCCCATTCATGAAGCTATTCATCTGTCATCTTATGCCATGAAGGTCCAAGGCAGTGTGATCATAACGCTGTATAGCACTTAACAGATCAGAGATCTGACTGTCCTCTGATCTTGATGACGCAAGCCATCTTTCATGTCACATCATCGAGATATGAATATACAGCCTGATCCCAAAACAGATGTGCACGCTGTTCTGTAGCTTTTAATAAAAAAAGTGTGTCACCGGAAAAGAAAAATTTGTAAAATGAAGCTCCTAAATCCAAACAGCTAACCTAAATGCAGACAAAACAGAATGGAAGTGTCCGTGTCATGGAACGTGTGTTACTCCATATGTGCTACTCCATATGACTGAACCATATGTGCTTTGAGGTGCAGAACATGTCATTCAAGATTGTTATGGGTAAAGATTTCATTTTCACTCAGTCGGGTTCAAGCGAGGTTCAGTACATTCAAACTCCACACAGCTAGACATTTTATTACAGTGGCATGCAGCGCTCTGCTCACAGAACGCCTTTCCATAATCAAAAGCAAAGTGTCAGTGAACTTGCTCACCCGATGAAAAGCAAAAACCCTCTGATAAATCACATGCAGCTTTTGTTAATTTCCCGTGCACACTTCACACATGCACAGAGAAAGCGAGTGCAGTGATCTATGCCATCAACCGCATCCAATTTGTTGGCCAGGGCAGCGCTGGACTGCAGCTGGGCCCGACGCCTTTAAGGACCACTCACTAACTGCACACGCCGGGAGTCGTGCGTCTGGACAAGGCCATTTTTACTGCAGCTTTGCTGAGGTGTTACTTTCACACCAGCAAGTCCCTGAATGACATATAGCTGCCAGCATGACTTTTGAGAAAACCATTAAAATCCTCATATAGCGTGACCATAGGTGTGTTTCCATCAAGCGTTTCCCAAATTTTAAGTGCTTTTCCAAAATGCTGGCTTAGGAAAATGCAAATAATTATGTTTATTAAAAAAAAAGAGCACCAGCCAAACACACAGTCATGGAGAGAAAATATGTTTCCGTAAAACTTTGTCACAAATCATCTTAATTAGTACACCAACTTTTCCACTGCATCCAAGTGCATTATTATTATTATTATCTGGACGTTTCATTAAAGTGTGGCAGACGCTGGTTGCACCTGGGAGAAAACAGGGATGTGAAATATTCTCAAACATTTTAATTATTACCAATTTTCTCTTTCCCTCTTCACCAATCTGGAAATGTGAGGGCTAACAGTTGCCAGCAAACTGGCTAATTGTCTAATTGTTTTAATTACGTAATATAGTAACACAACACAAGATAATATAGCTAGCTGGTGCTTGGTTTTAATTACTATAATTAATCAATATGACTGACCATAACTACTATAACTAATCACTTGCTTTTAATTAGTATAAAATTATCTAGCACTAACTACAGGTTGTCAGCAAACATAATGGTGTGTGCTGTTATAGAAGAATAGTCAATGATGAGGTGGCGTAATGTAGCCTGTGGAGTTACTGATACCACTGCGAAGTGTTTAATTCCTCTTTTTGCCAAAGCTTACAGGTTTTCTTTATTAAAGAATAACATGTTGTGCTTTTAATCTACAGGGTGTCCCAAAAGTCTCCATACACAGGGGAAATTAACACTGTTTAACAAAATGTCTTCCAAAATGTTTCCTACTTTCTACTTTTTTTCAGATAGCCTTTAAGAATGCCTTTGACAAAGGAGAATGTATCGAAATCATTCTCGTGGCTGGATCAGGAAGCTGTCGCAAGGTTGCATTGGTCATGCAGTTACGTGCATAACATCATATGTGTTAACACGAGTTCATGGTGAATGGGAGAGATGACTCAGTGTGTGTTTACATAGAAATGACAATCATGTAGAGGATGTTTTGTAAAAGTTACATTTTGCTAATAAGTGTTCATTTCCCCTATGTGTGTAGACTGTTTATGTAGGCATCCTGTACAGTGGTTATAGTGACACGTAATGCTGTGGTTAACAAAACAAGTTAGTAGCTGTTATCACTTACATTATAGTTGCTCCCTCACCACCAAGCTTTTTATGGAGAAGCCAGGGGAACGTTGCCTGTCCTGAAAACTTTCCTGTGGGGGAAAACTATTGTGCTAAATCAAGACATGGCAAGTCTGTTATGCATGCACTCTTTTTTTTTTTTTTTGCTTTGATGCTTAAAGATCCAAACAGGTGCACTGTGTGGCCACCTTATTCCAAATTTACTTAAGAATACTTGGACACTGCACCCAGCCGTGTATAACGTTTTCTTTTATATATTTATTTTTAGGTAAGATTTCAATATGACTGTGCTTTAACTCCTATATTGTCCTCGCCAATAGCAGAATGCAGAAATGGATTCTGAAGTGAAATACATACTGGAAAGCACATTTAAACCTTGAATATTTACATCTGAGACCATCCAGCATGCTTCTGTCACCATGAGCGGACTTCCAGATGCAACATGTTGCACAATTGCCCGACTCATGCGAACAACAGATTCATTTGTTCATGTTCCCAGCGAGTCATGGCCTGTCCTGTCATACTGTGTCATACCTGTCAACCCTGTAAAGGCAGATGAATATGTCATGATTCACTTGGCCATTTTATGACCTTACAAATTTCATACCTCAACACAAAAACATTGGTACAGTTTGTTCAGCAAAGTACAGATTAGATGTTATGATGTGAAGGAGGCAGAAGTTTGGCAGAAAGTACAAGGAACTACAAATGATGTAAAATAGAAAAGCATGAACCCTGCAGGCTATAAGATGCGAAAATTATACAGAGAAGAAAACAGCTGGATAGAAGTCGGGATGAGAAGGAGATGCACTTACTGCTGTTTGTGACAATGACGGAAAACTGTACTGACATTTAAACTGATTATTTACCTGTAATATCAGGACAATATAGCTCGGGTTTGGTGCAGTTTTTCCTACGTATATTTTCCTATTAATCTATTGTATACTATTATACCGTAATCATTTATTAAAGGAGCGTGCACATGCGTCTTTCTATCATCCGCCACAACCTCCCCCACCCACCGACCCACCCACGAAAAATCAGCCCCGATCCTGTCATTTGTATAATAAGCACCATATGGTCCGGCGCATATAAAAATGGCATCAGCTAATGTGCTAAAGCTGAGATTTCATTAGGTCCAGGCGCTCAGAAGGTGGAGGGGTTCAGTATGTTTAAAGAAAGAGTGTGTACTCTCAGCGTTTTTGCTGGATGGTGCCAACAGACTTCTTAATAATCCCTGATTATTAGACATTATACATTAGAACCTAATGTAGCAGATCCTCACACACATAACAGCCTATCCGTTCTCCTTACAGTGGCCACAATGATTAACAAACATGGCCTGAGAGTACTGATGTAGGTTTCTTTTTAACTTTGGGCACATACACACATGATTAAAGTTTAATGCTAAGCAATAATGACAAAGTCATTGTTTTGCTCGGGATATATACCAAGTGGGAATTTGATGTTTTAACATTGGGCATGCTTTCACTTTATCTGCAACTGTAGGCAAGCCATTAATGATTGTGATCTATTACAGTAGATGTGGCTATTAATCCATGCTTAATCTCCACTGTCACACAGAACATAGCAGTATGCTGTGGTCAGATTGTGAGGAAAACTTGTGAGATAGTTAGCTAGTCTTTGCCCAAATAAGGGAAAAGTAACCAGTGATTTTGAGAGGATGAAAATCAGAGCTGTTTAAAATACCCAGGAGTGTAGAATAAAAGTTAGATGCGAGGAGGTAGTGGAAAACTAACGTAAGGAGGAAAACACCAGGACGTGCCGTTACAAGAAAATAATCAACAACAGGGTGATGTAATGGACGAAAGCAGTCATGTGACCAATACCCAGCAGTGTAAGTGCCCAGCATTTACTGCACGGATATTTATTTATTTATTTACCTTGTTAACAGCGGAGCCTAAAAAAGCATTGCAGCTGGAATTGTAATTTGTAGCCTGTGTATGGGTGTTAACTGAAGCGTGGTTTTGCTTTAGTTGTGGAAAAGGTGGCTAATTGGCTACTTTTTGACTTACTGGTTGAATAGTAAAAATGAATAATCCTACCCCTAGTTCTATCAAAGTGCTCGGTATCTACATGACAGTGATGCCCCAGTTTTGGGCAGGTTTTAGTCCAGATTTTCAACCCAGCCTCCAGTAAAATCAAACTCCAGACGCTTTCATGTTATTTGAGAGTAGACGTGAGCCTTCCAGATAACCCGCTGACACGGAAGCAGTGATTTATTGCAACTTCAGAAACTTGAAGGGATTCCTGTCATTGCGTCCAAGATGCAATTGTCCAAGACCTGCAATTCTCCACCAGCGAGGATTCTTCCTCTTAAACCATTCTACACACTGTCCATAAAGGGTTCTTTGTTGTTGCCCGCATGGTGGTAATAGGTATTCTCAGGAATGTAGCTATTTTCTACAGACACTGCTTGATTTATGAAGGTTGGCAACATTTTTTCTTATTTAATTTATGCGCCCGCTGCCTTTCCTCATGTTGATTAATCAGCTTGACTTTCCACTGAGTCGACAGTTTATTTAATAGTAAATCTGGATATCTAAATATGTGATGTATGTTTGCATAAATAGTAACTGAAACAGGCTAATCCCTTACAGAAAAGTCACACAAACATGAATGAGTGTTATGTTTCACAAATCTTTCACGTTCTTACTTTTCACTGCAAAAAAGCTTACCTAGTGCACCTTAGCCAGGGAAAATATCTTAAATATAGTCAAACTGCTCTACTGTTTCCTATTAAAAGATTACGATAAACCAAATATACGATTTCTAGATATTTTTAGTCATTTCCAGCTTTAAATTTCCTTATTTTATTGGAAAATAATTTTGCATCGTTCTAGAAGTAAGTGCTTAAAATTAGCAAAATGATCTGCCCAAAATTAGTAAAAAAAAGTCTATAAATAAATTTAATAATCTTATATTTAGTTTCTTGTAATCTTATGATAGGAGATACTAGGTAGATTTAAGCATAGATAAATATATTTCCACTTGATTTTGAGTTTTGTGAATTTTTCACAGGTATGGCATGTGATTATTTTTTTCAGATGATTTTCTCACATTATTTATTTAATTTCACAAGTTCATTTTTCAAATGTAGGGCATGTGGTTTTATTTTTCACATGTGATTTTCTCACATGATTAATTGATTTTCACATGAGGCATAACATGGTGAAATGCACCTTTTTCACATGATCACAAATTACGGACATAATCACGGACAATGTGAACGTATGTGATTTTGTCTGTAAGGGTTTGATGTATATCTCGGTACATTAGAAAGAGTTGGATGGCCAGCTTCAGAAGATAGAAGATAAAATACTTAAAAGTGTTTTGCAGCACTAATTTAGGATTTTAGAATTATAAGGCTTTGTCTTCCTCTCTGCCAAAATGAGCTGTCTCATAGACGGTGCAATGCGTGAATAAGAAAAACATCAATATCTCTGAAATGTCAGATTAGAACCATGCTCTCAAATCATAGCCCACTTGTATTCGGGGGAAAATATTTATTCCTATATTTATTTTCTCTATCCGAACATGTATACCATAACTGAAGGCTAAATTCTCCATCATGTTAAGCTGAAACTGATCTTTTCTGATAATTATTGCCTGGAGGGTGCTGTGCCTGTTCCCAAGCACTGGAGTGTTGAATACATGCTTATCCAAACCAAGCACTTATTCCCAGGACACCCAGAACTTCCATAAACACAGGTTACATAAGAGGGGTAAAGGATTGTCACCTTTGGTTTGTACTGCAGTAAAACTCATCAGATCCATCTATCCAGTGAGGCAGGGCCCTTAACATCAACACACTGTGAGCTCTCAGTAAAACAGTTCTATTAAAATGAATTACATTCCGCAACCCCCCACACCCCCCACACCCCCCGACACACACACACACACACACACACACACACACACACACACACAACGCTGGCCTGTTTATAGTCTCTACACTATAACGCTACAGTGTGGTTTCCAGTGTCATTAAAAATGATCTACCGACTGTGTGTGTGTGAGACAACTGTAAAGCTGTGTTAAGTCAAAGTTGAGCCTCTGCCTTGCCACTGGCTGTCCGGTTTAAGAGGTGCTACATGACAACAGGCAATGACAGGACTGCATGCAGCTGTTTTAAGGAAGAGAGGATAAGATGAGAGACGAGAAAACAAGATATCAAAAAGATATGATATCTATGTGCCTCAGAATCCAACAGAACAGCTGGCATTAGAAAAGGTCTCGGCTGAGAGGAGAGGAAATAAGGAGAGAAGCCACTTTCGAATCCCATCGTGTTTACAAAGCAGATGCTCAGAAATCCCTATCCTTAACATTCTTATCTCTCACATTCGTATCCCACACAGAGCGCTGAGAGGCTGAGTGCACCATTTCTGGCTATCAGCGCACTTCCCTTACTCCCTTTAAAGGTTATACGGTGGAAACAATCAGTTACCCTACTGTTAACATTACGACAGATCTCAACGGCATGCATCTCGCCACTTTCTGAACAGTTCCCATGCCTCCATGGCTCTTTTTAGTGACTCGATCCAGGATGACTGGACTTAAGAAATGAAAAGAGACCACAAACATGCAAACAAACATCTAACGAGAATCGTGTGGCTTCCAGGCAGCATTGCCACCTCCCTCTCCTCTTTACGGGTAGATCTCTCTCCGAGAATGCAAACAGCATAGCCAGGAAGAGGTGAGCCGAGGTCAAGAGCGGGTCAGCAGGATTGTGTCAGGCCAAGTGTCAGGAATTTATTAAGCCTGTGGAATTTCAGACACAGTGGGACACCCCGAAAATACATCAGCAACGGCATCCATCTTAAAAAAAAAAAAAGGGGGGGGGGACCTGGATATTGTCACATCTCTTGGAGAGCGTACACACGAAAGCAGGCATCCATTAGAGGAGCTGAACTTGAGGTGGAACCGTATGCGTGAAGGTGAGAGGTCAAGCAGCGCTGGAGTGGTCAAGAGAAGCGCCAGAGATGTCCTGATAACCGCCAGTGGTATGTGTGCATAGTCTGTGCATGTGTGTTTGCATGAGAGAGAGGCCACTGTTTTAGGCCTCGATTCCCCTCACATGCGGCTGCGTGTCCAAGGTCATCGCTCTCCAGTTACACACGGTGCACTATCAACCCCCTTAAACCAACACAAACTCCCACACACCCTCTCAGCTCCATTGTATACTTGGACATGGACTTGAGAATGGCCTTGCCATGGATTGTGACACTGGAAAAAACAAGAAAAAAATAACCAAAAAGCAGTTTAGCTTCTAGCAGTCTAAAGATACCAGCATTTATTTGCTCTTGCGCTTTTGAAATTGTGTGTGACTCAAATCTGAAATATGTTAATCATTCTCCTAATCAAAACCACTCAAACCTCTCAGTGTAACAGAAAAGATATGATGCAATATTCCATATTTTGGGAATGAGATATTTCCTTTTTCGAAATCAACAAATGCGACGGTAGAAACCAGGGATGGAAAATACTTGAGTAATTGTACTTTGTCACTGTATGTACAATTTTGTAAAATTTGTACTTTTTTGGAATTGAATAGTCCCACTCAAGAATATTTCCAAGATTAACAACATAAGTTTTACTTCTAACATTTTCATTTTGACCTTCAAAGTACTCTTTACAAATCTCAGATGCCATATGCCAATGCCATATTTTATTTTTATTACTTTCTTTCTTTGTAGTAAGATGATGTCTTTTGCTGAAGTTGACGAGTCATATAGTGTGAGATCTCTCCTTTGCCTCTTATGTAAAAATGAAATATTTGCCTTTAAAATTCACCAAGAAATCTGTTAATTTACCTTTAAGTTTGGTAAATTAGCTAGTTAGGTTTTGTAATTTAGCTATCTAGTGAGGTTTTTTAAATTAGCTTGTTAAATTAGCTAGCTAGTTAAGTTTTGTTTTTGTTGCTAATAACGTAACATTCATTCCAACAGGGTCATTGATCATTAGCTAACCAGTGAGCCAAATTCTGTTTTTTTTTATTTTTGATCTAGCATAATATTTTCCTTATGACTGATTGCTTAGCGAACTAGCAAGTCATGCAGAGTCAGGCATGATGAACATGTCTTCAGCTCTTTATATTCACTTAAAAGCATTTATACTCTTGATTATACTCTTGAACACTTGTATGAGTATGTTTAAATGTAGATACTTGTTTGTCTCACTTAAGTACATTTTTGCCACTTTGAACTGAGTAAGATTTTGACACAGTACACCTTCCTTAAGTACAGTTTCGTGGTACTTTTTCCAGCTCTGGTAGAAACATCGTGATTTACCAACTTCTGGACTGTTATCAGGAAGATGAATGACTGGCCCCTTCCGCGTCAAACCATAGCCCTGGCTATTATACTCAAATGTGACCTTTAAAGGTGCCCCTCCGGCCTGAGGAATGAAGAATGTCAGTGGGCTTTCTTACAAGGCCTCAATACAAACAAAGCTGACAGATCCTACCACAAGCGCATTAGTATAACACAGCACAAAGAAAATGTATTGTGCTCAACCGCAATGTCATAGCGGTGGAAAAGGGAAGGGAATTTGTGTGACACAGGTTTTTTTATGCCATTTCATGTGAAAACGGAGCAGTGCCTCTTGTCATCAGACGCATCTGTCTGAGTGAGAGAGAGAGAGAGAGAGAGAGAGAGAAAGAAAGAAGATTGCAGCATCTGCGGTGTGACTTCAAAGCAACATGAGGGAGGGAGGAGAGGGTCTGGTTCAACACTCAAGTTCCAAGTTGAGAGATTGCGGGGGAGGACAAAAGGAAACCTGCTGACCTCGGACACAAGTTTCATTCATACACACTCGCGCACACACTCGTATTCGCACGCAGGATGAGCAACAGCCCTTCGACAGCATCCGTCTGGTTTTTGCTACATTTTATGACTTTTGATTTGCGCTAAGCACATTTGGTGTAAATTATTATTTTCTGTTGTTCTCTGCAAACAAACCCTTATTTTTGATGTCAAATGCTTTTCTCCAAGCTATGGCCATTCCAAAACCAGCATTCAGCTGTAAAAACTATTCTGACCTGGCAGAATTTAAGTTTGTCACTATTGCTGGACATCCTTGCAAACAAAATATTTCCATTTATTTTCCGATCTATAACAGTGGTTGCCAAGGTAGGGTCTCAAAAATATTTTGGAAAATTTGGTGAAAATATGAGATTTTCTTGTTCACCATTGGAGTCAAAAGTTGCATCAGTTGATCCATTAGAACCAGATGTTCAAAATTGTTTAAACCCATATCATATTTTAATTTAAATTTAAAATAATCTATTGTGTTCAATATGAGCCATTGTGTTATCCCATAGCTCAAAATTATTACCAGTGTTTATGTGGCAGCTTCTATTATGGGTCCATTATTAAAATATCAATAATAGACCAATAATAAACATTATTTGCACCATACAGTACATTCTAATTCATTCTGTATTATAACATGAGGTGCATATATACAGTAATTAATGTACATAGCTTGCATGTGACCAATTACATTACCCACATACATATATGTGTGAAATCAAGACAACATATTATTTCATTTATACCCTACATATTCAGTTTTAAAAAAACAAATTATAAATCTATATTTTATCATTTTAAAAACACAAAACATAATATCAGTCACAATTGTGACCAGCGGGATTAAATGGATCCCATTTGAAAATCTGGTTTGCATCCACACAATCAAATATTAGCATCCACACAATCAAATATTAGAAATCAAACAAGGCTACTTATCCAGCTTTTATTATGTAAATATTATGCAAATTTTTCTTTGTCACATTTTCTCTCCCTCTCATCAACATCCAGACATGAGGCATCTCCACCATGTCCTATCTGTGAGGAAATGTCAGACATTCAAGCCTCTTGCTGTGCTCCTTTTTCCAAAGCCTACAGGAGTCTCATTTCCTCTGATCGCGCTCTTGCTGTTCTGGCAATGTGTTCATGGGGGATAAAAAGCAGCTAGAGCGCCAACGTTTGGTGCAAAACAAGCCACTTGGCCTTCGTCAGATATCATTTATACTGAACAGGTGGTTGAGTTTTCTGCTGGACTGGACAGGAAATCGCTTGTTCATCTGGTTCTGTGTGAAGTCTGAATGTCTGGAGAAAACATACAAAGCTGCCCAGACCGGATGAAATCTCTCCTTCTCTTTGTTTGACAAACAAAACACAATGAGAGCAGGACAGCACTGCAGAACTGCGGACAGTTGAGCATGTGTATGTATTTGTCACACTTCCAAAAGATTTTAAGCATGGGAAGTACAAAAGAGAGCAGTGAAGTACCTGTGCTCCGGGTTCAGTTTCACCTCTTTTCTACAAGGTGTAACTCTGAAGATATTTGTCAGTGCTTTCTAAGTCCATTCTAAAATTTTCCTCCAGCCCACCAGTACCACAATATCGTCAGGCGATTTAGTGATGGGGAAGCAGGACTCCAAATGCCACAGGTGTAAATAGTTATCAGTCAAAAGATCTGAGAGAGATAAATACCATGGACACCTCCCTTAGTGGCTGGGGAGTGGTGTGGTGCCACAGAGGCATGTAGCCCCTTGGATGGAAGGTCATAACGCATCAGCGAGCTGCAATTGAAGGTGACCCATCTGGCCCTCAATTTCAAACCAGACGTGCTGGTTTGCTTAGACAGTATTGTGATGGTCAGTTACATCAAACATTACAGTGGAACAAGGTTGAGCACCTCTCTCTGCCTTGCAGAGAAACTCCTCAAGTGGGGCCATCCATAACTAGCCTTACTAAGAGCACCTGAGTCGGTACAATGGTGCAATGGTTGCACTGTCGAGATGGTCTGTACATTCAGGAGAGTGGTATCTGCTCCCATAGTTGGTAGCCAAGATCTGGGAGAGGTTTGGACCTCTTTGCCAGTGCTAAATCAACACAGCTGACAGCCCCCTGGGACAGGATGAACTGGCCCAGGACTGACCTTACTATACATATTTATATACTATGCCTTTTCTTCTTTACAACATATTCTTCCCACATGGTACAGAATTCAGCCACTATGCCACAGAGTCCTGCTTGTGGCCCCCAGATGGCTGGCAGTCTGCTCTCTCTAGTGGACAGAACACCCTGGCAGCTTCCTCCACAAGCAGATCAGCTGTCATGCAGGTCACCTGTGTCTATAAATCTGGTCCCACTGACTAAAATTGCAGACTGATGACTAAAACCTAGCAGTCCAGGAAACACTACTGAATAAAAGAGCCTTGTATTCCATTAGTTGCAAGATGTTCTTCAGATGGTGTTCACCTCATTGGCCGTTCCCAGTGCTTTGCCCAATTTCCAAGATCCTTACCATCCTTCAGGGACTGCTGGACAATGGCAAGTCCACATCTACTCTAAAATGTATGTGGCAACCTTTGCAGTATACCACAGCACCATAGATGAAATCTTTCTGGGGTATCAGATGCTTATTTTTGCTTTTCTAAAATGAGCAATGTGCTGCCATCAACTACAAGCCCCAAGAGCCCAGCAGGGACCCTTGTGCCCTTAAAGACCCCCCTTATGCACTTATGCAGACTGCTGACTGGAAATGGGCATCTCTGAAAACTGCCTTGTTTATAGTGATTTCTTCACTAAAAGAGTTATGCTCTTGTCATAAGTTCATTTTGCATGCATTCATGACTAGATGACTCTGGGGTGGCCTTGTGGTTGAATCTTGGAACTATTGAATCAGTAAATTGACACTGAAGCCTTCAGTGAAGGTGAGCCAATAGAGTCTTATTGTACCTGGTATACGGTACATTACTGTATTATTTTGGCTAGACAGCGGCCATCTGATCCTCAAACCCACTGTTCATGTGACACAGAAGAAAGACACAGGGGGCTCCCCTGTCTAAACAGAGGCTGACCACTGAAAGGTGGATGTTATTACCATGGTCTATAGTCTATACTGGTCCATAATCTATACCGGTCCATACTGTCCCATGCAAGTGCAGTGGTAACCCAGTGGTTATGACGTTGACCTACTGATCGGAAGGTCATGAGTTCAAACACCAGCTCCACCAAGCTGCCACTGCTGGGCCCTTGAGCTGGCCCTGCCAATGAATATTACATACCACTGCCAGTTACAAATGGTTCCATGTCAACAAAGAGCAACTGAAATATCAGCACCTGAGAGGAGATGGAGCTGTGAGTGCCTACATGTGGAACATATGTCATATGTCCTTTCAGATGCTAAAAAGGAAGGAAGATCTCTTAACCCTCAAATGCTCAGTTGTGTAAATGTAAGTTGCTCTGGATAAAGGTGTCCGCCAAAATGCCGTAAAAGTAGTGTCATTTGCCACTCTATGAGGAGCCTCAATATTTAGAGGTGGAAGTTTGTGCTGCTGCTGCCAACTGAACATCACCTTGTACCTTCTCTTGGGTTCTATAAGGTTAGAATTGGCCTTCCCCATGGTGTGTGTGTGGAGGTCATGTCTGAGCACCTTTTAGGGTAGTCCTGCTCCTTATGACCTCATTTTTTTGCCTACATTGCCCAGTTGTTTCTCGCCCCTGGAGATTTGGACAGGTGAAATAGAATGCTAGTTACTTATGTGGCTGTGAATTTTTAAGAACCTCAGTTAACTACCAGGGTCCCTTGTCATTCAGAACTGGTCCAGCTCAGCTCAGCGGGAAGGTTCTAGGTTGGATTTATTAAGACACTATATGACTTTGTGGAAGGTCTTGGCATGCATGCGCAGGAGGTATCCAGGTGTTTCTCACCAACCCTGGCAGATATCCAAGGTTCTTAGAACCACATGATACAAGACTAATATATTGCAAAAAATATTCACAACCTAAAATTTTTTAATGCTTGAAACAAAACTATTCAGCATCCCGGATGTCCAAGTTTAACATTGCACTAGTTTTAACATTATTTATTCTAAATATTAAATATTTTTGCTCATTTTCATGAAGGCTGCCAATCAATCTGAAGCTGTCTGTGTCTTCATGAGGCTGGTTAATCTAAGGTGGGACTACGTATTTCAGGAGTACTTGGGAAACAAAGAAGAACTGATACGCTGCAGGTGTGAAGGACACTGGGGACACTCGGTTTGAAGGTCCTCCATCCCCTAGACAGTTCACTACAGGTAGGGCAAATGGTGTAGTCCCGCTGCGTAGCCCAGTTATAATGGAAGAGGTGTGAAACACAGTTTGTGGAAGAGAGGTGAGGCAGAGGTTACTGAGATGAGTGTTGATTAGGAGAGGCGGTATTTTTTCAAGTGGCAGTCTCGGAGGTCTGCTCGTCCGGAGCGTGAGATGAGGTAGGACAAAAGGGGGAGTGGCGTAACGGGACGTCCCTGTGCTCTCACCTTTCTTTCTCCTCACCTCCCTCGCTTCTCACGTTCCTCTGCCAGCAGTTTCACAGCTCGCACAAAAGAGACCCACTGCCATTGATCTTAGCCAGTTACAAATGGTGCCAAGTCAACAAAGAGCAAGTGAAATATCAGCAGCTGAGAGGAGATGGAGCTGTGAGTGCCTACGTATGGGCCATTTCTTGATAACTTGACAGATAGACAGTGGAAGCACATCATGTCCCACCACACCCATATGTCATACGTCCTTTCAGATGATAAAAAGGAAGGAAGATCTCTTGGCAATCTATTGAGTGTTAGGAGGAACAGAAATATGAGAGCATTAGATAAAAAAAGAAGTAGAATGAAAGATGAACAAGCAACAACAAAGAGATGTATGTAAGCTTTATGTAAGAATGATACAGCTATTTAGTGGATGGAAAAAAACCTAGAATGGTACATAAAGTTTTAAGACTTTCATTCTGAAGCTGTAGGTGAAATGAAAGTGCCATTCAAATTTAATCACAGCATTCATTTTGTGGGAGTCATCAAGTTTTCTTTAGTATTAGTGATTTTGACAGTGAATATACACCATGCTTACTGTTTAGTTTACTGATTATTATTATTCATAAAATTATCTTTTTTCCACATAATCACTGCCACACACACGACCATACTAGTGCCAGTGTCACTGCTGTGCTGAGAATGTACCACCACCCTAATAATATCAGAGCACTGAAGGTGTAAGGATGGGGATGAGGGAGGCAGTATAAAGGTGACAGTCCCTGAGAACTAATGTAAAGCCAATGTAAAACCAATGTGAAACATCAAATTAAAAAAACAGTTAAAAAAAAAAAACAATGTTCTTTAAGTGTACTTTGGATGAATGGGTCTAGCTTTCTAACGGATATTTTTGGTATATTTTCTAAAAGGGGCACCTTCTACTATAGGCTTTTACATAGAACCTATAAGTATATTTCCTCCAAAGGGTCAAACCAAAGATGCTAGATTTATGAATGTAGCTGATGAAAAGTCCAATGGCTCTACATGTCAGAGGTTTTCAAACGTTTTACATTCAGCACCCGTTTAACTTCAATCATGGATTACAAACAATCTATTTTTTTTTTTTTAAAAGTACAAGAGGTTTTTTTTCTGAACTTTCCACCCAATTTTTATTCATTAGAGTCCAGTTGACATTTTTCATAGTCATAATAACTTTGATAATAGTAAGTTGTTGTTTTCACCATTGTAACAAAATTATAGTAGTAGAAAGAAAGGTAAAAAGTAGAACACTTGGTTTAAATTGTCTCTATGGGGGAACCATTATAGTTAACTCTATATAGAACTCTACAATTTACAATAGATAGATAGACAGATAGATAGATGTTCTGTGCAAAAATGCTAATTGACACTGAGAACTAAGAACACCCACTCTTTGCCACACATCAGTGATGAAACATAAGGTTATGTTGTTTCCTGCCTTCCTGCCCTCACCACATGGTCCAATTCATAAACGCCACATAAACTCAGCTAGTGGGAAGGTAATATACATGGTAGTTAAATCCCACCTGTAGTGGCAGACTAGCAAACTTAAAGAGGGGCAGCATTTTAAAAATGAGCCTCCTGATGAACCGTTAAGAGAGCACATGCAGCTTTAGCAAAGAAACCACAGGCTTGGATTTTTTTACTCAGAATAAAATCACTCCAAAGTCTAAATCTTGTGTGTGTGTGTGTGTGAAAATAGGTACATGTCCTCTCTCTGCTCTCTTTTTTCTAGGCGCTAGGCATGTCCTAGAGCTAGGGCTGTCCCCTCTCACTCTCTCTCTACACCTTTATCGCCACACAATACAGGGGGTCAAAGAGCCAGTGCCGCAGCGAGTGCTGCACAAATAAATCAGACATTTAGCTGGGCGGAGGCCATAGCCTGGTGGGCAGAGGTTGGGGGTGGGTTGTGGGGGCGAATATGAGAGGCAGGAGTCAAAGGTCATGGCCCTTCATGTCTAGGAACACTTCACAAAGAGGCCCAGAGTGCTGGATGCGTAATGGCCAGGGAGGCTGTGCAGTAATTTATACACCTGTCACAAGTAAGTACACCAGAACAAGAGGTCAGGCTCCAATTTGTTTAGTCATAGAGGTTTCAAAAACAGCACACTCTCTGGAGGACGACAGTGCTGCCTATTTAGAGGAGTGCAGATTAGATTTGGGTTTTCCCGTGGAGACATTTGTGCTTTCATGAGCGGGAAGGAGAGTAAAACAATGTCATGTTACAAACACTTTGCTCGGTTTTGTACTTTTGCTATCCAGTTTATCCCGACACTAATTAGGGTGTATTATGCAGTAGTTACTTACACTGTCCTGTGTATAAGTTGTGCTGCATTTCTACTGAAACTGATTTTTTTTTCAGTTTCTGATTTTTTGCTCTTGTCTTAGACTTGTTGCTCTGTACTCATGTATTCGCCTAATCTAGTAACCAGGGGTATAACCAGGATCAAAATCTGATTGAGGTCTACGTTGCAGAAATGTGTCACAGATACTGTAATGTATCGCAATGCCAAATGTGTACTTCACAGGGGTGGAAAATAATAAGCCTATAATAGTAATAATAGAATAATAGAAATAATAGTATGCCCGTTACAGTGTTTGAGTATATGGTTCACTATAATGGTACTTTTTTGAGTATAATTAAATCAAAGTACTTTTACTTGAGTTTTCTTAAAATAAAATAATCAATTTTACTTGTATTTAATCTTGAAAGCTGGTTAAAAAACAGTATGTGCAAATTTTAAATAATTCAATTTCGAGACCCAATCAAAATAAGACAGTTTCCTGCTGAAAAGTCAGTAACAGCAATGTCTAGACAGTAGAGACAGAAGAGCCTCCGTGGCCGAATTTATTAGGTATCCTCCATTTTAAATGCTTAAAGAAGATGCGAGCTAAAAACCTGTGGAGATCTGCGTTTCACGGCTCATCATCCAACCTGCAAAACCATGTACAGGTAAGCCATTAGCTAGCTGAGTGATCTAGACTAGTGAGCCAGATCTTACAGTTACAGTGTGAAAGCTCTGTATTAAACTTAAGATCACTTCAGTGTTTTATAGGTAACACTCAGGATAACATTTGCTAGATAGCTACCTATGGCACTAAAACGTAGCAAGCTACTGAAACCCCAACAGCATTTGGCTAAGTTAGCTAGCCAGCTAACATTACCTTTCTTTATATACTCTATAATGGAGGTGGTGTTTACATCAGCATAGCTCACTTGGTTAGTTATTTTTCAAAGCTGTTCAAAAATGCATTCCTTTGGAACATTTTTTGATTAGTTGCATCAAATGTAGACACATAAAAAAAGTTATTTATAAAGCAATTACTCAAGTAGTGTTTTCACCAGATGACTTATTTACTCTTTCTTGAGTAATTTTCTTGATCACTACTTTGGCTTTTACCACTGGTACTACCATCTATCCATCCATTTTCTGTACCGCATATCCTACACAGGGTTGCGGGGAGCCTGAAGCCTATCCCAGGGGACTCTGGGCACAAGGCGGGGGACACCCTGGACGGGGTGCCAACCCATCACAGGGCACAATCTCACACACACACCCATTCACACACTACAAACAATTTAGAGATGCTAGTCAGACTACAATGCATGTCTTTGGACTAGGGGAGGAAACCGGAGTACCCTGAGCAAATCCCTGAAGCACGGGGAGAATATGCAAACTCTGCACGCACAGGGCAGAGATGGGAATTGAACACCCAACCCCGGAGGTGCTAGGTAATGTGCTAACCACTAAGCCACAGTGTGAAAGAAGGATAACCATGTTGTTATCCTTCTTTTCATCCATAAACTGCTCTGACTCAAGTTAGAATGTTGAGTGTTATTGAGGTACATGTTGATTTCTGAGTTACGTTACGTTACCATGCCATCTACACAAAAGACTTCGTCATGCTCATAATATGCTATTAATGAGTAGCATTTCACAGTAGCTTAAAACTGAACCAGTGTTACGTGTTTATCAGCTAAGGAGCTTGTAGGCTAACATTACCGCAATTAACAAGCTGTTTTGGCTAGAAATGCTACAGGTAGTCTAACTTTAAAAACAAAAATTAATACATTGTTACATTTATATCATATGTTCTTGAATATACTCGCACATATATCATAGCCGTGTCAGATGTTAGCTTATAATACTGGATGTGCATTGCATACTTCTCAACAAGAAGTTAAAGTCTGGTAGTGTAGTATCTTGGGAGATAAAAATAATCGTCAATTAACTCTATGAGGAAACATAAAGTGTCCTTAGCTGCTGTGGGGTAAGTAGAGAAATGATCATCACTGCTGATGTACATTTTTCTGCATAGTAGACTACATTTGTCATTCCATTATCAGGATGTCACTTTTTCCATATCGAATTTGTCACATGTTAGGTTAAAAAAAAAAAGTCCAGAGTTCCAGAGGTCCTTGGTGTCCTCATAGCTAGTTACAGCCATGCTAGTAACTAATAAAGTGTCAACTCAGGGAACTGTCTCGCTATTGCACAGTGGCCCTCGAAGCTTACTATTTCGTTCCAGTTCATATGCGTATATAAATTAAATGATGTAACTCAACTTGGCAATCGTATACTGGAGAAAAGGAGCAGAGGATACTAGATGTCTTTTCAATTCAACGCCATAATTTGCTCTGTCCTCTTCTCTTCCATTCTTTTTCTGTCTTTATGACTTTTTATGACTCTGCCTGTCTCAATAATTAAAACAACAGTCAATAATTATTTTCTTGCCCTCAAAGGAATGAGTTTCATTTAACTTTGGTTTGTGCTGGACCCCCTCCAACCACAAATCCAACACAATCCAAGGATTTTCATTTAGAGAAAATAGTAATGTGTAATTCTACATACATGGGAAAAGAGATTTTGGCTCAAACAAACACATTCTGATTACTTGGACACTCAAGTTCAAAGTCTTTCCAAGCATTACTCTGTGAATGAGCCTAAATGAGACCCTCTAGTGTCCCCTACTGGTCATTTTCCCCATTATTTGACTATAAATACTATAAATCCACCAGCGCGCAGTCCTGTACTGAATAATCAGCTTTTGTGTCAAAATTATTTTGTTTTGAGCTTCTTTTCTTTTTTTTCTTTTTTTTTATTTAAACATGCCACCAACACCAGTCTTCGGAAGACATTAAGGACTCACAGTTACATTTTTTGGACTATAAAGGCCACTCCTCTGAAAGGGAGAGAGAAAAAGGGAGGGAAAAACGAGAGAAAAAAAATAAATGAAAATTATTTCTAAGGATTTTTTATATAAATATATTTGTTAATGTATAGAATCCATGTTTAAAATAATTAGTCTTTGTTCAGACCATTGATTAATATATGCATGTTTCTTCCTTTTTTTTTTTTAACAATATCACATTTCAAATATTTGTACTTTATAACCAAGGCCAAGGGCTAGTTTTAAAAGCACCTCTACTCCACAACACACTCCTGCATTTCTCGGTCACATGCTAAAGGTCCGGCGGTCGTTTGAGCTCTGACTGACCTTGCAGTGTGAGCGCTCTGAAGTTGCCATTAAAATAAACCAGGTTTAACGTCCCATGACAATGACCCTTATTTGTTACTTACCGCTCTAGTAAAATGGACCAGAAGGCTTTCTCTTAAGCCTCTTTTGTGAGACCTTTTTTTCCCCAAGTGTGTGTTAACAAATGCTAGGGAGGAAACTGGAGGTTTAATTTGAATGTAAAAAAAAAACAAAAAAAAAAAAAAACACCACCACAAACAAAAACAGTATGAAAAACAGTAACAAAAAAAATTAGTATATTACATATATTGCATACTAGTTAATGTTAATGTTAGCCCATCTAACTCAATCATTATTATTATTTTTTTATTTATTTATTTATTTTTGCAGGGTTCCAGAAAGAGAATCCCAAATGCATAAATACTTTAGTTCAAGTTAGTTCAAATGACCTAATACAGTCATAGCTTTGCTTCCCCCCCCCCCCCCCCCCCCCCCCCCCAAATCAATATAATAAAAAAAAGAACAATTGACAAGAAGGAGTTGGATTTATTGGATTTAAGTTTTTAACCAAATCCACTTGAGTGATACAAGTGTGAGATTGTGAACACAAAGAGCTACAGCTAAACTTGAGAGTTAAAGTCGGTGAGAAGCTCTACACACACTATTTAGCTTACTTAGCCAAACTATGAACAATTATTCAAACACTTTATAGCATATTATAAGCATTGCACAAATCTGTTATAGCAGCACATTCATGACACTGAGAAAGTAGAAGGTATACATAGTGCTTCATAGCCATCATATATGCCAGTTGATTATCATTTTAGTTTGAGGGCATTAAACTCATTGAATTGATTAGCACATGGGCTTTGTAAATAAGGGCATTTGTACTGGAATGGTGCTTCATATAGTCTTGAATGCAAAACAGCACTTCATTAAATTCCTATACAGTAAACTCACTCCCAGAAGGTAACATTACAGGTTTCTGGATAATGATTTTGGAAGATTTATCAAAATCTCATGAATGTGCTGTTAGTAAAGACAAAATAATAACTTAAAGTATTTACAGACACAACCAGTCTCAAACAGAGACCGATAATAGTACTTTAAGGTTCTCTCTTTCTCATAAAAATATCTCATCAAACAATATATCTCATAAACATATTTGTCGTTTCATGGGTTTTGACGTAAACCTGACATAAATCCTTCAGTATTTCTTTAAAATATTTATGCTTATGAATGTGATATGAAGGCCCATTTTAAGTACCCTTAAACAAATACACTGTTACCTTACTAACTTAAAAACCAAACTGCAGTCATCAGTGATGTGAGAAATAGATAGTTGAGAGTGTTTCTGCATCCATATTTTAAAAAATAATTCTTTAAGAAAAGCCACTTTAAAAACCAAAGGTTAAACAAATCTGGTTTTAGGCTAAGCACTTTTTCCTCACAGAGCATAAACCCTGATAAGTGACTTTTATTAAACCTGTCTTTTTTTTTTTTTTTTGTTACCCTCAGCTGAACTTGGCAACTTAAGAATTACTACAGCATGTAGTTTCAGGATTTTTTTTTTTTTTTTGTGTTAAGGCGACGCCCCCTGGAGGACAAACAATATATTCCAGTTTATTTGAGGAAAAGAAGGGAAACATCTCACTGCTCAGAACTGGGGCTACAGTATCTAAGGAATGGAACATTACAGGGTGTGTTGTTATAGGAAAACAAGCAGTGACAGTGGTGACATGTGGCCTGACATGAAGCGCAGTTAGAAATAACACCCCGGAGTTGATTATTTTCCTATAACAGCAAATCCTGAAGTGTTTATTTCTTATACCACAGTAAATTTGCGAACTGAATTGATCATACATTTGATCAATTTATAGTTACATTTAATGTTGTGGAATATCTGTGAAACAAGTTCGTTCTTGTTATCACTTACATTATAACAACTATGAACAGTCGTTCCCTCACCTGCCTCTTTTTGTCCTGTCTCTCTTGGATTTAGTAATACAAAAAAAAGCAACTTTTCATATTACGAGAAACCAAGTCCTCTGTTCTGAAGACTTTCCTATGGTGGAAAACCTACTGACAAAGCGTTACAAAGTGCTGACACTGGAGACTCCTTCCATACATGTTATATAAACATCTTTTAACAGAAAACCTGACTATTTCGATGATTATATGTTTTTCTGTGTTAAACAACACATTTTCTGATCAGTTTATCTTTAGGCTTAGATTTATAAAGAACGCCATACAAGTCCCTATGAATTAGCTGTTACTATAGAAACGATGACGTTTCAGAATGAATATAAACCTGTGAGTTGAATTACAGCCAGCACTATTCTCAGAGCTGCTGTTACTGAAAAATAAACTCAGAATAGAGAATTCCACCATGCTGTCGTATAAGGAAAAATAGGATATAAATCGGAAATGTATAGCCTACTAGATCTTTTTATTCAACTTTTTTCAACTTCTCCCATTTTGGGGCATTTGTGTCAGTCCCGTGGTCCATAATTTTCATTTTCATGGTGCACAGCTTCAGGGTGGAGTGGGGAGGGCTGTGGGACAATAGCGCTCTTTAATGAAGTCATGGGGGTTAAAATTCCTCCTGTTGAGTCTTCTCTTAGCCAACAATAATCAGGGCGGAAGATCTCCTGCTGCCCTTTACTGCACCACTTCCACCCAACGCCACCCAAAAGTCTTGGATTCATCTTTATTACCTTCTCACCACCCCTAACTCGTTTCTCCTTAGCTCATCACTTTCGGAAACCCCACAGCTGTGAGTAAGCACCTCATACAGTGCCTGTAAAAACACCATGCAAGTTCCTCACCTTATCCGTGCCCTGAAGCTATACCTTCTTCTCCTGTAAAGCATTTCCATCTGAGAGAACACACAAACCCATCAGGTGGTTTGATGACTCCTTGGTTGTTCTTTGGTGCCTTTTTTGTTGATGCTGCCCAAGTCCACGCTTAAACTCAGTCATAGAAGAAGAAAGAGGTGCACACTACCTCTGTAGAGGAGGCTAGAAACAAAACTGGCAGGTAAGGGAGGTTTTAGACTCAGTCCAAAGCTTAAACAACACTGAGCATTATGGGTGATTCCATGATTAGGTTGCAGTTTGTGTCCAGCTGATATTACAAATATGTATATAAAATAAAGGTAACCAACTTTTTAAACACAGGAAAAGTGACCTTCAAAACATCCTGTGTGAATTTTTCAGATAAATAATTGATTAGTAATAAATCTACTCCTCACTATAGCTACACTTTAACTTGAAATATAATCATTAAAATACTTTCAAAAGCATATTATTTTTGCATGAACATTTCATGCATGAAACATCCTTTTCCACAAGTCGTCCATTATAAGTTATGAAAAATATACCTGAACACCCCTTAGAAACATCTGAAATATTCCACAAGTCACATGTTGAACAGCATCTTTCAAATTTCTTGAAGATCATGGGAAGAAGAAAAGTAAGTTCTGGTATTCATTTTTCTTTATTTGCAAGGATATTATGATATTGACAACCGTGTTACCGAAATTATAGATCCAACGAAAATGATTAATGTAAGTAAATCATTACAATGCCCATAATGTCGACATGCATATAGCATGGATGCTAGTTTGTGTATTTGCTAATTCTATGCTAAATAAAAAAACCCTCAACCCTGTTACTCATTTATGGGCAGCCATTTTTAGCAAAGAAACCATGCAAAAAAAAAAATATTTAGAACTGTTAAATGCAGGTTTTCCTGGATTCAATGTTGAAAAATTATTTTAAAAAATAAAATAAAGGTGAATTTTTAAGAGATAGATACTAAATGGCACCCACATTTTGGAACCACCCAGGTAACATATAACAACAGCTTTTAGTTTTTGACTAAATGCTAAAGCTTAGAAGTAGTAACTTACAACTAACTCAAACATCTCTGGAGAAGCACCAAAATTTTCACCAGTGAACATGATTGTCTTTCCAACACTGGGTACATTATAGACACTGCGATCTACTAGATGTTACTGTAGAAGTCTAGGAACACAAGAAACACGTTCACATGTTTGGGACACAGGCCTTGTGTCTTTTGCTGTTATTTGGTTCATGAAGGTTTTGATAATTACCTATTTAATAAATAAGTGCATTACTAGAAAAAAGTATTGAGGCCTGTAAGATCAAGACCTGTTTGATGAATGAATTAGGAATGTGTTCAGGAGCTTAGGAGGCCAAAAACAAAGCCAGTCAGTGAGAAAGATTCATCTGAGACACAGATTTGCTAATCTAGTAAAGACCTAACCTGGTGTACCATGAGCTCATATACAACAGTAGTTCCCAGTCATGGGGACTCCACATATTTTCCTTTTTTTCCATGCTCAAACACACCTTTTTCCACTCATTCAGTTAATTATTTTGCCATTCAGGAGCCTTGAGGTCAGATGTTAGATCTGATACTCAGTCTAAACTCTTGAGGATCCTGAGTGTTTGTATAGAGATCACAAGTTCAAATCCCAGTGTTGCCATAACCATCTGTGGCCAGGAGTCCCAGTGTATAATTACCCCCTCCTGGGGGAACAATGGCCCCTGTAGATCAGAGCGACAGTTGGGGCAATAGTTCCTCAGCAGTTCTGCTCTACTAATCACAAAGCACCACCAAGCTACCAATGTTGAGTACTTCAACCTCTCTTAACTCTGCAGAGAAGGCATATCATGGTTGACCTTGTGATGTGCTCTTACTTCAGCTTCCTTCAAGCTGTAATCTGAGCAGAAACTATACACAAGGCTGTTTGTATGGACAGTACACTGAATCTAAGACATTTAATAAATATTGAGAATATGGTATGACGTGGCAAAAGAAGTGGTATGTGCAACTAATTATTTGTCCAGGAAGCTTTCAGGTTCATATGAGATCTAGTAATTTTCAAACTCAATACGCAGTACAATACACGAAACTACCAATATTTGAAACATACAACTATCTGAATATTGTATATCTGTCACGCCAAGGAATCCACCAGGAACTCCACTTCCCAGAATACACTGTGGCCTACAAACATGGCTACCGCAGACTACAATACCCCAACACCTCTCTCCACTGGCACGTTCCTATTCACCTGAATACTAACGAGGCACGTTGAATCTGTTTCCAATCACACCCTCAGCCTATATACTGTATATATAGAATCTAAGACATTTAATAATATATATATATATATATATATATATATATATATATATATATATATATATATATATATAAACAGACTCTCACAATGACTCTTTGCGAGGTAACGCTCGGTGTACGATTACCTGTCTTACCAAGTCTTACCCTGGGCTACTGTGGTCTGGAACCAAGGAGGGGAATCTCAACATACCCACACAACCACTGTAACATCCCCTCAAGATTCGTGCTATTGATGGAGAACCTATCAGAAATGGAACGCCAATGTTATGCACCAAACTCTTTCTATTTCAAGTTAGTGCTCTCCATCAGGAACGCATTTCCTTCCTAGTGACCGTCGCCACCAAGCATCCCATTATCCTTGGCTTCCCTTTAATGTACCTTCACGATCCTCAGATTTCATGGAGTGACAAGGAGATTACGAGGTGGTACTCATACTCGATACTGCTACCATCACTGCCTGCAACTTCCCCGACTCGTCATTGCTTCAACCATGGTGGAAAGTCCCAATACTTCATCCATCATCAACATCCACACCGAGTATCATGAATTTCAAGAGGTCTTCAGCAAAGTGAAGGCGAGTGGTTTACCCCCACACAGACCCTATGACTGCGCCATTGAACTGCTGCCAGGTACGATGCCACAACATAATCGCATTTACGCCCTCTCCTTGATGGAACAGCAAGCTATAGAGGATTATGTTCAAGAGGCACTGCAACAAGGCTACATCCATCCTTCTACCTCCCCAGCATCCACTGGATTCTTCTTTGTGGAAAAGAAAGGAGGGAGACGCCATCCATGCATAGATTATCAGGGGCTCAACCAGATCACCATCAAGTAGCGATATTCCCTCCCGCTGGTCCCCTCCGCACTGGAATAACTCCGGTCAGCCAAGATATTCACAAAACTTGACCTACGCAGTGCATATAACCTCATCCGGGTCTGAGAGGGAGATGAATGGAAAACAGCATTTAGCACCACCTCTGGTCACTTCGAGTATTGCGTCATGCCGTATGGGCTCTCTTGCGCTCCCTCAGTATTCCAGTGCCTTATCAATGGCATGCTAAGAGACATGTTGTGGAGATTCGTCATTGCATACATTTACAACATCTTGATCTATTCCCCCTCCCTAGAAACACATATCCAGCACATCAAGCAAGTCTTGTCCCATCCCCTAGCCATCAACTCTATGTGAAAGCAGAGAAATGTGAATTCCATTTGTCCACAATCTTGTTTCTGGGATATATCACTGGCCCTGAAGGGGCATCCATGGACCAAGCCAAGGTGGCAGCAGTCACAGAATGGCCCACTCTCATGACTGTCAGAGAGCTTCAAAGATTCCTGGGTTTTGCGAACTTCTACAACAGGTTCATTAGGGGCTTTAATTCCATCACCAGTTCCCTCACATCTCTGTTGAAGAAGGGCCCCAAGTGGTTGGCTTGGAACACAGCAGCTGATGAGGCCTTCAAGAAGCTTGAAACTGCTTTCACCACCGCTCCCATCCTGAAACACCCCGATCTCTCCAAGCTCTTCGTCATGGAAGTGGATGCCTCAGAGTCTGGCGTCGGAGCGGTGCTCTCCCAAAGGTTTGGAGATAGACCAAAGCTCCACCCAATGGCCTTCTACATCCAAGAAACGTTCCCCAGCAGAAATGAACTATGACATCGGAAATCGAGAATTGCTGGCAGTGAAACTCGCCCTAGAGGAGTGGTGTCACTCGCTGGAGGGAGCGGTCCATCCGTTCACGATCTTCAAACTGCCAAGCACCTAAACTCACGCCCGATTTAATTTCACTCACTTGTACTGACCGGAAAGATTGAGACACACAGACATTCAAAAAACTGGATTCAAAATGTATATTACAAGGCTGCAATTTTTTTTTTTTAAATGTAAAAATCCACAATTTGTGTTCTATTGCTATTAGTGACTGCTCCTCACTTTGATGTGGTTTTCAAGAGTATCCTTTAGTACTTACTCTAGTCATTCTCATCCTTCTGAGATAATGTTATATCATCCTCTGACTCTTTTCTTACTCTACATGCTTTCATAGCCAAGCGAACATTATCAGAGTCAGTGATTAGACTATCTTTAGGCAAGGACCAAAAAAACAAAAAGACAGGACAGGAGAAAGGTAATACAGCTAGTTAGACATAAACATATAGGCATTTGATGTATATAGCTGATTCTGTGGCTAGAATTGGGTAGAATGCAGTACCGAGAGCTTATGAGAAGTGCTGGTACACAAAAAAAACTTCTTGTACTAAAAAGAGCAAAACACAGAAGTGCAGATACTGGGTACCAATGAGTAATTTCCTACTTCAAGCACTTGGTCTAATTCATATGAGATATTCAAAACCAACATAATATACATAAAGCAACACACTCTCCAGTGTGGACACAAAGATAGTAAGAAAATATGTCGTTTGGATATATGCTAACTTTACACTTCATTGCCTTACACAGTCAACTGAATATTACTGTATATTTGCTGCTCACAGACATTGTTCAGCATGAAAACCGATCTATTTTGCCTTAGATCGATTGCCTCACATACACTCAATATAATTAATAATATCAAAAAATCTTGGCACAATTCTTAAAAAATGTTGGCTTCCTAATACGAACATTAGACAAGTTCTAGTGTTTTGTATGCAGGTTTTGATGAAGATTTGAATAATAGAATCAAAACTGCAGTTACTGCAGGAAAAAAGGAAAACTTCACATGTTGAAGCCCCTTGGAGAACCACTGAATTAATGAATCAGAAAGGAGTTAACTCACATGATAAATGCTATCAAATGGTGGAAGAGTCCCAACAATATCCAGCCAAAATCTCCCACCCCTGACCTAGCACATAGTCTCCAGAAACATCTGGATATTAGTGACAGCTGTGTTGGGGCTGAATGGAAACTCTGCTAGAAGATATCCAGGATCAAGGTCTTGCACCATTTCTCCATCAGTTTTTATCAAGGTTCCTGAACTCCAGAGTTAGCGGGTCACGGTGCTCTACAGATTCATGTTTTCCTGCTTGAGCACAGCTGTCTTAGCTAAAGATTAATAGTGCTTCATAATAAGCACTTGAGTTGAATCAGGTGCACTTAAGTGGGAAAACACTCGTTTTTGGGAACGTTCGAGACAGCCTGACCCTGAAAAAAAAAAAACAGATCCAAACGAAGAAACACAACGCTGCTTCATGATGTTCTGTTTTCACTCATTTTTGAGGTCAATGTCTTTGCAAAACATTTTCATACTACTAAACTGGTTTAAACCGCTGCTTTTGGAGGCCATATCACTGATAACTGTACAGCTTTTGAATATATATTCTGTTTCATAGTGTCTTGTTAATTCTGTATTACACTTCTACAGTTATATGCATACTTTTATGCATGTAGTAGAAATAAAGTAAATATGTTCATGTTACCCTGTGACAGTGTAGTTTATATGTTATTATTTTATTATTAGATTTCTAATAATAAAATTATAATTACTTAAATAAATAAATAAATAAATAAATCATCCTGCTAATTATTATTATTTTATGTTATGTGGGTTTTTTTTAAATCTTTTTTTTTTTTTTTTTTCATTCCAAAATGACAAGCTCTGGGAAAGGAACCCCCCACTGACTTCATCATCTTTAACATAATCTGGATTTGTCCATCCAACCCTTTCGGGCAGACGGACTTCACCTGTTCTGTGAATGTGCGAATGCTTCATGTGAACAGAGTTTTACAGCATGGATCACTGCAAACCTTTTCCAAGTTCATATGATCTGGACATTAATCTCTCCTCCATCTCATGCTTTCCTCATGAAGTCATGCCCGGCTGTGCCCCGCTGACACATTACCTCCCTCTGCTACTCTCTGAGTGTGCGACATAATGTATTAACCACATCTCATTGCCGTGTTCATTTGAAAAGCAAAACAGAGGCGACCGCAGTCAGAGTAGGGATGTGGTGTTCATCATGTCTTGAGTTCTATCTGATTGAACGCAGCACCGGAGCAGAAGGTCGTCCTGAGAATACTGCGGATATTACAGGTCAGAGGTCACCCAGCATGTGTGCAGAGGATAAAGTTACTGTAGAAAGAGAGCCAGAGCTTGCTAACCCGGATCCAGTGGGTACGGTCCTGAGTTCAGCTGATGGCAGAGCAGATATGCTACATGGATGTCACATCAGTTTGTCTTGCAGAGCTAACTGTCACTAATCTAAAACACCTGGCTGGAATATTCAGATGCTCCAGAAGACACACACACACACACACACACACAAATTAAAAATCTAATTCTATTATAGACTCACCAAAGTGGTTCGGTATAGCGTCTCTAGATGTGCTGGACTGAAAATGTTTTTTTCATCATCATTCTCCACTAATAAAAGTAAAAGTGTATGGTACTGTTATAGCTGGAATTTGGGTGGCACGTTGGTGCAGCAGACCCCTGTTCAATCCTGAGCTCAAATTACTGTCTGTGTGCACTTTTAACAAGTTCTTCCCCTGTTCCTGTAGGTTTCCTCTGGATTGTCGGGTTTCTTCCCACCTACCAAGAACATCCTAATAGGTGGATTGGCTATTGCAAATTGCCCAGGGCGTATTCCTGCCTTGTTCTCAGTGTTCCCGGGATAGACTCCGGATTCACCACAATCCCGATCAGGATAAAGCAAGTTACTGAAGATGAACGAATCAGTGAGTGGGGAGTTTCTTTAAATGAAGCTAATAGTGTACAAACAGGAGGCTATTCAGATATATTTCAGTGTCAGGCAGTTATTTCTCTTGGGTTTTAATAATTTGGTTTTGAAAAATAAGTATCAAATAAGTAAAAAAAAAATTGTACTCAAAATAATTCATGATCAAAGATGACGTTTCTTTTTTGGTTCTTAGTAGTACGCACAGACCTTTGTACCATACTGTATGTGGATCAGGCATGAAAATCAAGTTTTAGAAGTAGTAGTATCTCTGGGGAACTTAGAACAAAATCAATATGTTCATTTATTCATTTGAAATCTATTTTTCTTTCTCAGACGCCACTCAGCATTAAGGCAAAATCCATCCCATGAAAAGGACACTGGATACTTAATGGCTCCAGCTTTCTAAAGAGGAACCTTTTACTTAGAATCTTTAATGACTTTCCCAAGCAGCAAACTGAGGAACGCTTCAGGCCGCTAGATTGAACCTTGTGTACAGTTCGGGGTTGAGGGTTTTTAGTTACGGACCCGGTAATTATTCTCACAAGGTTCCAGTCTAGACGTACAGACCATTAACAGCTGAGTGACCATTGTTTAATGCTAAATATGAAGTGAAATGAAGTGAAGTGCTTCCTGTATGGCTTAGTCCTTAACCATCTTTGGTCATTCATTTAAAAAGTACATTATTTATTACACCACGGCACTGTTGCAGAAGGTGATTCATTTCCCATAACAGCATCCCTGACAATAGTGCAAGCTGCAAGACAAATCGCAGGCTGATATTAAAGCGCAAATCTTAATATGTCATCATTTCTTTAGTAACAGTTTACACAGTTACTTGCCCCACGTGGATGGATAAAAACATCTGTAATCACTGATATGGCTTTCTGTAAAGAGACGTTTTTTTTTAAGGAAGGAGTCTCCAGTGTCAGTGCTTTGTGATAGTCAGATATAAAGCTGTAACTAAACATTTGTAAGTTTTCCACCATGAGGAAATCTTTAGGACAGAGGGCTTTGCGCTTTTTGGTTCCTCTGTCACGTCTTATTAGCCTTCTTAACGTCTTATTAACGTCTTAAAAATATTATTTTATTTCTGTAAAGCTGCTTTGTGACAATGTCCATTGTTAGAAACGCTATACAAATAAAATTGAATTGAATTGAATTGAATTAACGTCTAGAGAGAGAAAAGAAGAGAGGACTTTCCACAACATCGAACATTTGCATATTTCTGTACTATATGAGAACTAAAACACTCTGGGATGTCCTGTTAGAAGAAAATAACCAACTTTGGGGTGGTAAGAGTAACTCCACTTTGCATCACCACCCTGTAGTTGATTATCGTCCTATAACAGCGCGCTCGCTTATTCAGCTCCTGCGAATTACTAGGTAACTACAAATGAACTAATAGGAAAAGGAGGTGTAAGTTCGGAGAGTGAAGACTGTACAGGTTTTAAAAATCCCACATGATTTTCTCCAAAAGGAAGCGTATTGAACGCACATCACGCCTTCTTCCACACCTTCTTCTCCACTAGATGGGGCCATCGCAATGCATTCAGAACGCTTCCTGTTCTTACATGTAGGAAGAACAAGATCACTGTAATGTGTAGACATTTTAAAAGTATTATGAGACATTATATGACGTGCTATACGCCATATTATTGGTATGAATTCTGTGAAATTAATTAAAACAAGCTAAAGCAGAAATGAGTGCAGCAAAATCTATAACATCTATTTGGCAACTGGATCCACTGAGCTGACATGGTGGGGTTTTTTTGTTTTGTTTGGGTTTTTTTTTGGAGGGGCCAAGAATTAATGAATAACAAGAACTAACATGATCACAGTTCTCATGGTGAACAGACTGAATTGATTTCATATTAAAAGAGCACATGTTATGGGAGCACCTTTGCCATTTCATTTATTTTTTTTTCTTCTATTTAGTGGAATTTAGCTTTTAATCGGCCAGTGAAAAAGGGAATTTCACAACTTCATACAGCTTCCTTTTCCTTATATCTTACATTTTCTCAAGTTTGCTTTCATACATCTTAAAAACAACAGTGAATTGGCGTCCTCTTGTACTGTACGGATTATCATTTGTGAGATTTGTGCTATTTATTTTGTCTACTTTTCATTAAAAAGCAATAAAGTAGAGATGTTTCCATTTTTTAAAAAAAAATATCTATTTTACCTAATTATTGGAAATTGCAGAACTGTGATGCTCATTGTTTTACACGTTATATTTACATAACAATGGATTTCTGTCGTTGAACAAACTTATGCAAAGTGAACGTTATTGTAAGAAGAAGATGCTACGTACAGTAATCAAGGCAAAATGTGTAAACTTTTCTAGTGTCTACATTTGAACTAAAACAGACAAGTGGCAGCTTTTTATCCATGAGCACCTGATGGTTACCTTAAAAACCCTTTTTGCTGCAGTTTCTAATATGGCTGGCTTGACTGGAGGCATGTACTAATGATTTGAGTATGATTTAATATGATTTTCCCACAGCGTGGACTCAAGTTACCCAATTCCTGCCCACATCTTATAACTCATGCCTTCGATACATTAATTCGTGGCCACGCCTTTTTTAAGAAATAACCACCATCTGCTCCATTTTGTCATTTTTCTTCTTTCTTTCTTTCTTTCTTGTTCTTTCTTTTTACAGTACTTTTTTTTTTTTTTTTTACAGTAACTTAGCTCTGCACTTTTGATCGATGCTACCTTACCCCGGGCCAGATTAGTGGTGTCGCATCAACTTTAGATATCGCTCTTGTCTCTGTGCATTTACTGTGTAAAAGGACTTGGCTCAATATATTCATTGTTTTTTATTTAACAAAAAAAATTCAAAGGGCCTGAAGTGATAAAGCAAAACTGCAGCTGCAGTGCAAGAAGCCCTTCTACTCTATCAGGTTAAAGTAATGAGTCTTTTGTCTTAAAGGTCTTAAAAGAAGATTTGCCTTCTGTAGTTTATGAAATTAATACAGAAACACCTTTTCCAATGATTTTTTTTTTTGTCTCTTTAATTAAAAAGCAAACAGGTTTTCAGCATACTTCAAGGGAAACGTGACACAAAAATACTTATTCTGTGATAGAATCTGTCTCTCTATATGGGTATTTTTACTCGAATAAAGTCTGAGATTCTTTGATTGTCTTAGTCTCGTGTCATTTTCTTAAAAACAACTTTCTACATTGCTTCGCGCAGTAATTCAGGAACTGTTTCCTTTCTGCCAGAGCTTACCAGCTGGCAGTGATGGTGATGGCCTACCAGTGGAACCGACTCTGTGTGTGTTTTGGCAATTGGTATCTGGTCAGACCAAGCTGGAGTCTTCAGAAGCCACTTTTCCACAGTATAATGCCATATCCTTCTACCATCATCCCTACCAATAACACGGTGTTCCACATCTTTGAAAAATAAATTACAGTTCTTAATTTCCACAGTTCTTGTGCCTTGGTATGCTCGACTCATTTCGCTAATCTCTTAATATATGAAATGTTAAACCTAGATATTTCTGCTATACTATACAGTGTTAACCAGAAGAGGCTCGATTCCCTCTTCTTGAGTCTTGGTTCCGTTACAGTTTTTATTTTTCTAATGCTCTAAGGGAATTTTTTCTTACCTTTAGTTACTTTTTGCCTCCCAGGATCAAGATCATGTAGAGCCAAAGAAGCAAAAATGATGAGATCAAGTAAAACTGTCTGCTTGTCTACAGTCTCAGAATAAAGGGTACTAAACTGTACCATGTTTACTGTTGTTGTTGGTTTTTTTTGTGTTAAACCTTAAAAGTTGCATATAGTGTATCTTTAAAGCTTTAGTCTAAAGAGTAAGTATGGTCTAACTGTGTACCTTAAATTATATAAAGTATGTACACTGTCCTCCAAAAGTTTGGAAACGCCTGAACAAAATAGGGTTTTTGGGCAATATCAGCATAAATCCTCTTTAGTTAGTGACCACTTTGCATTGATAATAAGGGACAACACTAGGCATCCGAGCAGTCAGTTTATTCAAACATTGACTTGATATATTACTCCAAGCCTCCTGGAGGATTGCCCAAAGATGATTCACACTGGTTG
>CM040985.1:3234681-3251494 GCA_022985145.1 Pangasius djambal | reverse complement strand
AAATTTGAGTATTTTTCTATGTTATGTTCATGTTTATGTTCATAAACTTTTTATTTAATAAAATATGTTTTCATAGTTTGTGTTGTCCCTTATTATCAATGCAAAATGGTCACTAACTAAAGAGGATTTATGCTGATATTGCCCAAAAACCCTATTTTGTTCAGGCGTTTCCAAACTTTTGGAGGGCAGTGTATATAGGGTATACTATATCCATAAATGGAAAATGCATATTAAATGTACATGTAGCATTAAGGCTACCAACCCAGTGACAAGGAAAGGTACCATTTAGTATCCTTTTCCCTCAGAGTTTACACATTGAAACTGAGAAAAAAAAAAGGTTCATGTGAATAAAATTTTCCCCCAAACCACTTTTCAGGCTCATTAACATTTATGTTTGCATTTACATCACCATCACCAGAGCGACTTTCAGAAGTGCGTTGAAATCTCTGCTGAAAACATATCCTCATGCTAGTGCAGATAGGCTATGATCTAAGAATACTGAAGGCTAAAGCCCTGTTACATATGCGTTAATGCCAGAATGAGTACAGTAAAGAAGACAGTACGTTTTTAACGAGCTATGTAGATTTAGTGTTCTTTTAAGTGGTGAGTCTTCAGTTTTCACCCCCAAGTTTATTCCTGAAGCAAAGGGAGTCCTGTGGTGATTTGGGTTTTCCCACTTCTAACACACTTCAGAAGTTTAGTTTAGATTTGCTTGAATAAGATGTGTTAATGAAGTACAATACTACGCATCTCTAGGAACAGGGTCTTGACACCCTGGAAGGAAGGCAGTTCTTTCACTGCAGTTTACTCTTTATCCTCTAGATGGCGCTGGCTGCCATCAGTGCCATCTGATTCTGCTGTTCAGACAACATTTCACTGTAAATACATTTCATACAGGCATGATCAGAAGTAACAGTGCTATATACCGTTTATAATGATTGAAATGTTCTTGTTTAGAAAAGTAGAAAAATTCATTGTGTTTTTTTTTTTTTTTCTAAAGCATCTGAGACCTCACACCGTTATATGTTAAAAGTCTTGGCAGAATCAGGGATGAAAGAAAATAGATTTAATCCAGCAAATCGAATCCACCAAAAGCAGGAACCTTTTAATATTTCTTTTTAATTAAATTTTTTTTTTTTTTTTTTACAAAACTTGAGAGAGATTTATGGAGAATTTCCTTAGCACACACTTGTGTTTTGATCGATAGCAGATTCTTACAAATAAACAGAAGCCATATAACTTAGAGAGACACATAGTACAACTTTTGACTTTGGCCAAACATGTCAGAAGTGGAACTTGCATCGCCGGCATGGTATTAAAGGTGCCACAGAGAGGAACATTTGAATGGTTAATATTTTGGTTCAGTATTGCTGGTAATGTAAGATAAACTTTTGGATTTGCGAATGTTTGAGCAGTTTCGTCTGTATGTTCCATTCTGGTCATCACAGTTGTTGTGTTTGCACAATACACAGAAAAGACATAAGACATAAAATACACAGAAAAGACATAAGATATAAAACCAATGCCACTCCTAAGTTATCTCTTAGGATGCGTGTCCTCTTGTAACTCACTCATCCCCGGGTAGCCTATGCAGCAAAAATAATCTCCTATAGTGTCAATACAGTGTATACAGTGCTGAATTAACCCAAACATTGTTCAGATGTTCTCAAACATTGTAAGGGCTAATCCAGATGTTCTTATAGAAGCATTATAATGGTTCGTCCAACCGTCCTAAAAATAATATGCGTTAATCCAGCTGTTCTTATATAAACACTTTAAAGATGATTCCAGCTGTCCTGCTGAAACACTGTCAGGGTCAATCCATCTGTTCTCATTTAAACACTGTAAAGGTTAATCCAGCTGTTCTTTATATAAACACTTTAAGGGTTAATCCATCTGTTCTTATAGAAATACTGTAATGGTTAATCCAGCTGTTCTTACATAAACACAGTAAAGGATGAGACAGATGTTCTTACAGTATATAAATGGTCTTATCTTTGAGGGTTAATCCCTTTATAGAAATACTGCAAAGGATAATCCAGCTGTTCTTACATAAACACTTTAAAGGTTGATCCAGCTGTTCTTACGTAAACGCTTTAAAGGTTAATCCAGCTATTCTTATATAAACAATGTAAAGGTTAATCCAGCTGTTCTTGTGTAACCTCTGTAATGGTTAACCATGCTGTTTATGCTTATATAAAAACTGTTAGGATTAAGCCAGCTGTTCATATATGAAAACTGTAAGGGCCACTCTGTCTGTTTTACATAAATGCTATAACGGTTAATCCAGCTGTTCTTAAAGAACCATTAAAACAGGTTATCTGGCTGTTCTTATAAACGCTGTAAGGGTAATTGTTGTTATAGTTGTTCTTATAGAAACACTGTAAAGTTTAATCCAGCTGTGCATTACATTAAGAGGTACATTAATTTCTGCTCTTCTTAGATAAGCACTTTACAGGTTAATCCAGCTGTTCTATAGAAACACTGTAAGGATTAATTTAGCTGATTTTATATATACACAGTAAGGGTCAATCGGTTTGTTCTTATATAAACTCTGTAAGGGTTAAGAGGTACATTAAGAGGTATTTCTTCTCTTCTTATATACACACTTTACAGGTTAATCCAGCTGTTCTGCAGAAACACTATAAGGTTAAGTTTAGCTGTTAAACATTGGTGTATTCCTGCTGTTTTCTGTAAGTACAGTAAGGGTTAATTTAGCTTTACACAGACACGTTGCAAAGATTAATCCACGTTTTTTAGACACACTGTAAGAGTAAAGGAGACAGATGAATGAAGGGTTAATTCATCACTGTGCATTTTGATGCGATGGTGTCTGCATGCAGGTGTGTGTGAAACCACCTAGAGGGAATACTGAAAGAGTTCATTTAACACTGTGAGAGTTTATTTAACTTTCAACTTTTTTTTTTTCAACTTTCGCTTAAGATGAACGATTTAAGCAAACGCTGAAAGATTTTTGCTTTTCAGCCAAAATCACCAGGATGAACTTTTCTTCTTCTTCTTCTTTTTTTTTATCCAAACGGATGAGAGCTAGATGGAGGAAAACCCGGTCACAAATAAACTATGAATCGTTGAGGGCTTCAACTCTAAAGGTCTAGGTCTGGATATCTGGAAAGCTATCCAAAAAAAAAAAAAAAAAAAAAAAAAATCTTTTCAGAAGTCGTACTTGTGCGCACTTTTACACTACCAAATCCCTAGTGATCCATTAACACTGTGTTTCCTTCTGGATACAGATGAGTACACGTGGGATTTTTTTTCTTTTTCTTTCTTTCTTTTTTTTTGCTGTTTGTTCTTTTCCACACAACACAGAACACCAAACTTTCTCTCTCTCTCTCTGTGTGTGTGTGTGTGTGTGTGTTCGCGCGCGCTCCACTAGCCCGGCCCATCTGGAACAGCAAATGGTTAAACTCACCAAGAGAGAGAGAGAGAGAGAGAGAGACCAGAGGGGAAGAGAAGGAGATCAGACTGAACACAGATCAGCCCGGAGAGATCAACACACACTCACACTCACACACTCTCTCTCCCTCTCCCTCTCTCTTTCACACACACACACACACACACACACACACACACACACACAAGCGCGCGCGCACACACACACACACACACACACACCGTCCCAAATCTCCGTGCGTTTCAGCTCCTTTCTGTGTTGTGCGCGAGCGATGGTTGGGTTGCGGAAAGGCTTCGTTGCGCGAAAAACAAAAGTTCCTGCGCTGATCTGAAGTGACGCGAAGACGCGCGAACTCCTGTGCGCAGCGCGCTGAATGATCGCGGAGAGTTTGGGCAAAGTTTTGGCGAAGTTTGCGCTGCGCTCGGATGGCGGTTCGGGTCCCGCCGCGAAGGACAAGCTTCTACCTTCTGCAGCGAAAAAGTTTGGCGTGAAGAAGAGCCAAGGCTCAGCTTTTGGACACGTGAACTAGGAAAGACATTAAGACTAAAAAGGTAAGCTCGTATATTAGTAATGATTATATCTATATATCTATCTATCTATCTATCTATCTACATATATATATATATATGGAAAAGTTGTAGCTCGTGCATTCACGAGCTACAACTTCAAACTATAAAACTGCAGCGAACTATAAAAGCAGAGCTACACATAAAACTATAAAACTGTCTAGATATAAAGAAAATAAAAAATAACTGTGCATATATAAACAGTGCATATGTGCATTTCTGTTTCTACAGAAACTCTGAGTGCTTTGATTACAGAAATATATAGAATAAAACCCCGATTTGTTTGCATGCTTGTTTACACTGTTGCTGTCTATCCTGATAAAAAAAAAAAAAAACAACAACAACCTGTCTTTAAAGTGCATTACATGCTTCATGCTACAATAAAGATAAAGTAAATGAGTTCGGAGCTGCCCTTCAACTCTTGTTTGCACTTTCAACCGGCTTGGCGCTGGAATTTCAAAAATCTTTTTGTCTGCAACTTGATCCATATGGGACAAAAAAATCTGATCGGAAAGGTGGAGAGGCGCCAGTGCCATTAGAGCCCTGATTCCCAAAAATGTAAACCATACACCATGCCTTAACTGAGGACTGGAGTTTTGTGATAAAGCTTTGACTGCTTACTCCTTTTGAGCGCGTGCATTTTATTTGTTGTTTTTTTTTTTTCACTTTCGAAATTCAAATTTCTACTTTTATTTGATCATGCATTTTATTTACTACTAGGCCAAGCAAACATATTTAATTGCATTGCATAAAATAATGCAAAAAAAAATTTTTTTTTAAATAAATAAAGAAATAAAATGCAAAGTTTGAAAGTTCCACGTCATGAAGATCAAACTCTGCACGTTCAATAGACATGCATAGTGTAATTAAGTCTTGTTAAGTCTAGCTATCATGAGCTCAAGGGTTTGTGAAAAGCTCGTGCTGTTAGTTGAAAGGCCCTGTGTTTGCTCTCCAAACCAAACCAGCTTTTCTTTGCTGTTTTCTGGAGCTTTATGCTGAAGGTTTCAGAAGAAATATCAGCAATCAGTTTCATGTGTTGTTTGTTACGGTATCTCTACGCAAGTGGCTTTGGTCTGATCATTATATTTGGGTGTTGAGAAAGAGAAGGAGAAAGAAGGAGAAGAAGAAGAAGAAGAAGAAGAAGAAGAAAAACTCTGCAATTCATTGGGAGAGAATGAAAGGGCCTGTGTGCTTAGAAATGTAGCTGACAAGGAGGCAGAACAAGGCAAAAAAGCAGGGAAAAAAACTCTAATTGGCCCATTTAAATCTTGGAGGAAGAGGCGAAAAAACAGTTGGTGGGAGTGGGATTTTTTTTTCATGTGAGGACCCGGTCACAGGAATTAGCATAAGAAAAAGAAGAAAAAAAAAGTTTTAGTGCATTTGCTATTGTCCGCTATGAAGAGTCCCAGCAGTCAGGCTGAAGAGGTTTTGAAAGGATGTGAAAGAGCGCCGGGACCCCATTCAGCTCATTCAGTCCGCCTGAGCTCGCGCTCACCGACCGCGGCGGACCGCGTGATGACCACGCCCCCTTCCAACGCACTCCCGCGAGCCCTCCGGCGCCATTTTCACGCATTCCCGCACGGGCGTGCGGTACACAGTCGATACAGGCCAAAATATTTAAACTGTTTGATATAATTTTTTTTTACATTAAAAAAATTCAACTTCTTGTTTGTAGGCCCAGTTCTATTTTTATGCCTTTAGATATAGTCTATAGGCTTTATTATTATTATTATTATTATTATTATTATTATTATTAGTATTAGTATTATTTTGCACATTAGATTTGGGCAGAAAACTGCACTGGGTTCCAGGCAGCTTTAAATGATTATAAAATGAAAAACAGATCCAGACTAGCTGGCCTACCCCATAAAATTTAGTGCATGTGTCAGCTTTATGTTTCATTTTTGATATTTATATATATATTTTTATTTTTATACTGAGACACGAATAAGTTATTCAACATCTTTGGAAACATATAATAAGACCAGGGTTACTGGGTCTAAATAAAAATTTCCAGCCCGAATATATTTCCCAGGTGCGGGAATAGGGAGACACATTTTCCTTGTGTTTCTCAGGCTTTTTGCGCGAGGAAAACAAGGTCACCGTGGTGCGCACGCATCTCTGAGTTGCAGTATCTGCAACGCAGGCTTTTGATCATCAGCTGGTATTATACTATACTATTATCCACTCCATAATCCCCCTTTCCTTCTCTCCCAGTGTTTGCAATATGTTCTTTCATACACTGGGGAAAAAAAATGGAATATGTGGTCAGTCAGATTTTAAACATATTATGTATAGTTTACATAAAAATATTAAGTTTCTTATCAAAGCATGACTTCGATTGCTTATACTAAACTTGAATTTAAACAAGTGTCTCATTTCTAGGTCGAATTGTGCAGAGTGAGTTTTATCAAGTCGTGTAGTACTAACGTAAACCAGTTACATTATGGAATCTCATGAGGACATTTGAACTGACGGGAACTGAAGCTGCAGAAATACATTCATGGAGTTAGAACACGTGTGCTAGAATAGTGCAGTGTTAGTGTAGGTGTTGCTGAATGCTAGCAAGCCGGGTTCGATTCTCAGCTTACGTGGGAGCACAGAGTTCAGTTTTAGTCAGGGCTTCGGGGAAAAAAAAACATGATCAAATCATGTTGGATGTAAAACAAATTGCGTTAATGTAACACAATTCAATCAGGTGGAACCAGTGTACACAGCTGAGTTAAGTTAATTCACTGAGCTTTTTTGGTGTGTGTGTATTTAGACCATTATGATGGTCGACTATATCAGAAGAAAAGCATAGAACGAAGGATCACTAGTTTCGCTACTCCGCTTTGAAAGCACTCACATGATGTGGCGATGTACCTAGCCTACCTGTGCAAAAAGGTTTCACTGTAATCGTAGATGCACTGTCTGCACTTACACTTTCCCTTTGTTTGCTGTGGACTACTCTTGTGGAATTTGGTTAGATTATATTTCAGTTATTTTCTTTAAAACAAGATATTAATACATTAATAGGCCACGCGCTATTTTTAAAGTAGCTCGAAAACGCCATCCACTGACCCGATTTGGTGTAAAAAAAAAAAAAACGCCACCTTAGCGACCCTAAATGAGAAGCTCATGCGTGCCGTTTGGTTATAAAGCAACTGTTGTTCAAAAACGTTTAATTCCTGTTGTTTAAATGTTTCGTTTCTTGTATCAACCACAAGCATATTGAAGCTACGGCCAGGTTTGTTTTACATTTTCTTTTACTTGGACCCGTGAGGGCAAAAGGGCAGAAGATCTTGCCCTTTGCCTACCCCACACAGCCCTGCTTCATCAAATAGCCCTTTTCCCTCAGGCGTTTTCTTTTGATGAACTAAACACTGTGTATAGAGAACTGTGGTTCTATTACAAATCTCTTAATATCATCCCGAGTGCATAGCATGACAACATTCAAACACAACCACAAGTGAGATGTGCAAATATGCAAATAGGTAAAAAGCTCAGGGCTTGCTTTTTGCTGGGTTTTTTTTTGTTTGTTTTTTTTTGCTGCTTTTAAACTTCCCCCGTTTGAAATTACATTTTTAATAGGCACATTAGATAGAACCTTCTTTATTTTTCCAACCAAACATTTGATTTGAAACCTGAAGCACTTTTTAATCTTAACCTTTTTCTGAGCCGACATCCTGTCTCCTCTCAGACTAGTCGACGTTTTCCCAGTCTAGGTAGTAACTCCACATTTCTATGTGTGATTGAGCTTGGAGCCCAGGTCAGCAGGGGACCATCTCTTTCTCTTTTTTTTTTCCTTTCTTTTTTCCCCCAAGACTAGCGAGCACAATGGGCTTTCTCATTGGAGTATATGAAGTCACTTCTTCTTGGCTATATGGAGGAATCCGAGGGGAGTTGACCCCTGGAGAAGTCACTTCATTGTGGTGTCTCAATGGAGGCAGTGACCCCTGAAAATCTATGTTATGTTATACCGGGCTGATTTTGGATAAATGGGTTCAGAAACTTCTCAGGTTCCATTGTTTCTTGTTGCCATATTGGGTTCATTATCTACTTCGGCTGAAGCATGGAGGAACGTGCTTAGACTGATCTTTGACTGATTTTTACTCTGCGTCAAAATGCCAGTATTTTCATAATGTTACTAATAAGAAAAGTTGTTGTTTTTTTTGTTTGTTTGTTGTTAGGGTTTTTATTACCAGGCGGCATTATCTCCCATGCTAAGTATTATTTCAGTCTCTCCAAAGGGCAAACATGTGTAATTGCCTCCATAAACCCAGACCAGCGGAACACTAATATTTTTGTTTCTTGTCTGCTCTGAGAAATCTCTCTACCAGTCAGGGGTGATTTGTCCTCAGGCAATTTTTGTGGCCAGCATCTCCCTCTCTCTCTCTCTCTCTCTCTCTCTCTCTCTCTATCTCTCTCTCTCTCTTGCTTTTTCCTGAATCCCGGCTTGCGTTGACTTGCTCTGATGAAGAGCACAGTAAACCGTTCCCCCTCTCCAGCAGCCCGAGCTCCCAACCACATGGGAATGGTCATCAAAGAGACGTAGATAAACTCCATATGGGACGCGGGATAACAGGGAAGACGAGGGCGCCACAAGACGTGCATGTGTCAAGGTGAATTTTTGCATGAAGGAATGCGGCTGTTCGGGAGATATTCCTTGTTGGGCTTAGACAAGAAATGACACGTAGGCGCTTATGAAAGACAACAATTAAAACAAAAAAGTTTTGTCATCACGAATTAGGTTGGAATGCTGTATGTCTGTGAAAGTCTGCATTAAGTGACTAGAGGGAAAAAAAAGGGGGGGGGGGTCAGTAAATTATAAATGAAATATGAATGTTAGGGGAGCAATTTTACATGCAAGTTTTTTATATGAACCGAGCAGAGTTGCTTAATGAACCCGAACAGCGCTTGATAAAGGAAGTTTCTTCTTTCCTGCTTTTGCTTTTTAGATTCTTTGGGATGAGGTTAACCTCACCATTAACCTGAGGTAGAATTCATAACCTCTTGATTTTCAGGTGGCCTTGGAAGGATTATATCATGTTGCATATGCATTAGATCAGAATATTGCCTCAGAGATTGGTTTGAAAAATTCAATTTGCCCAACACTTCATCGCTGGACATCGTTGGTCGCTCACTGGACATGGTTTAGGATATAGAATACTGTAGTATTGTGACTGTCTCTGTTTGTCTACCTTACAATCTTAGAAATTTCTTTTCTTTTCTTTTAGAAATCTATGTGATGTCTACAACATGAAACATGAATCTTACATACTGCTCAGTAATTTACAACAATTTACACATAACTCATTAATTGATCGATTATTTGGCAAAAAATACTTCAAACTGCATCTTGTTGAAGAGCGCAGTGGCAAATCCATTCACAGTTTCACGTTTAGAAGTGAAAAAAGGTGGGAGATTCTGAGCATTTTGTCAGGATTATAGAATAATATATCATATTACCATAACCCCCATCTTTTTTTTTATTATTTATTTGAAAAAGACATATTAAAGTATTCTTAAAATATTAAAATATGATTATATTAAATATATATTATTTATTTGCTGTTTGATTTTCAAGACAGCTAATTGATAGAGATGGCACTGCACCACTTTTTCTTTTCTGATATTAATGCTGAAACCTTGAGTATTAGCCAATATCAATACTCATTCTTTCATATACTCGTTCAATATCAATACTCATAGTTTTTCCTTTAAAGACTACTAAGCTTTAAAATGATTCTTTTTTTTTTTTTCAACTGAACTTCACCTAAAACATATAGGAAATATACATAGCTAAAAACATGACAGCTCTTTAAAAAAAAATTAAATCAAACTCTTTCCCACCACAAGTCACTTGTATTGCAAATATAAATAAATACAGTAATAAATATAATAATAGTAATTTGTAAGAAAAAAAAAAAGATTTTTTCCAGAAGTTCCCAGATAATTCCAAAAAAGGGTATTTAATCGTGAATTATGTGAACACAGCTGATTGCAACTCGACACTTTTCACCCTTAAGCAACCGCTTTGCTTAATAAGCTCACAGGTTGTTGTTGTTGTTGTTAACATTAGGCCACGTGGCTAGTGTTATTATCGCATGTCATTATCACATGACCTTCTTTATCCTGCTACTTTACGTTGTTGCACTCCAAGAAGTTCTTTCATATATCATAAGCCAGATTTGTTATAGGATCAGATCAAATTCTTTCTTTTTTTCTACGATATCTACTCTACCCTTGCTGGTATTGGCTCAAGCGTTTGAGTTTCACCTCACATTGCTAGGCATCCTTGTTCTGCAGCACAGTTTTAGGGGTGTAATAAACTCAGATCGGAAACTAATTCAGTGAGATTAAAATGATCAGTCAGACCCACATCAACCGAGGCATGAGAAGTCCTCATCAAGCAGAAACAATCAAGCATCAAGCACCATCTAATTACAGCGAATGTCTTATGAAAGGACATCATACACCATGAGATGCCTCGAAATCAAAGGTCTGCATGCCACCAGGGGCAGAAGAAACTCGCCTCACTATGAAATGTGACGGGTATCCATAGCGCCTCTTGGCGGCCTTTGATTCACAACTTAATTAATTCCTAGAGGGATGGTGCAACCAAGTGATGCTCTTCTGTCTCTTAAAGAACTTTTGACAGCAGCACACAGTGGGTCTGCCAATGTATCATCATCACTTTCACTCCAAAACTATGCACATTTAAGACAAACACTTGATTTGAAAACCCCCTAATGAACTACAAAGATCAGCTGCTTTGAGCATGCATAACAATTCAGGACATGGCATTGCAGGATTCGCATGTTTACATTATAGCAGTTCGGTTATTGCGACTGAAGAGAAATCTTCATTGTGGTGGCGCAACCCTGGATAACTTATTTGACTGAGTAACAGAGCTACAGTGCAGGCCTCCACAGGGCATGTTCTTCATTAGACTCATATGAAGAGTGATGAAAACGAAAGAAAGCGAAACGCAGCCAAGCCGCAGACTCCTAAAACAGCCTGATGGGAAGACGGGGCTTACATGAGATGCCCCGAATAAAAAGCTCCATGTGTTAGCTGTTAGCAATCAAACACGCTCGTACAATCAGTGCTTGGGGTCAGGGCCCAGTTTGAGAGATCTTGGTCTGCACTATCTCAAAGATAGGGATGGCTCTCAGGCAGCTGTGCTTGCATCCTTCATCTTTTCCAACACTTGGAAAATTTAGGTTGTAATAAAGTAGCCTATACAAGGCTCTCTCGAGCCTTCATCTTGTCCTGTCTGGCCGTGTGGTTTTTAACTCAATTCAGCTGGGTACCCATGATACAGTTATGCATGCTATGTTTAAGTTAAGGTCAAGACTGAAGCAGGTGGCTGGATAAATCATACTGACATTTTGCTCCAATAAATTTGTGATCCCAGGAGTGTACCGGGAGGATTTTAGCATCAGGATATAGAAAGAAGGAAGTGGTTTTTTTTTCTTTCTTTCTTTTTTTTTTTTAAATAAAAAAAACAACTTGGTTTTATGGTGCAGCATCTAGACAATTGTTTGTGCAGAGCCATGCCCTGGAAATTTTGAGCCTGTTCTAGCTTCATACATCAGATTTCTGAACGGGATCATTGAGGAGAATCCAGTATACAAAGCTGTGGTCTCATAAATCTCATAAAATGATGAGGAAAGAAACAAAAAGAATCACATGGCCATTAGGTTATGAGATTGAGTTTGCTTACAGTTTAGTATCTGGACTGCTAGTCATACTATCATTCTATCTGTCCCAGAGTTTGGCATCTCTTAAACTGCCATCTGGATATCTGCACAATGGCCCATCTCAACTTGTTGGCAAACTCTTAAAACTGTAGTCCAGTGTGTGGTGAGGCATTTGACTGGCCTCAGTCCTCAAACAGCGGCACAAGAGGACGTTTACAGCATGGCCAGGCTGTTAAACTACAAGTGTCTCTTAACAACACCATTTGGCCACTGGATCAAAGGTAGTAACATAAAAAAAAATGAAGAAAACATTGCAGGGGCCCAGCAGTGTTGAAGCAATAGGAAGTTTCCCCAAGAGTTCGCTCTGAAGGCCATAGCCCAAGGCAAGAGCAATGTGCATGTTTTTGGAAAAGTGTCTCAGCTATGTAACCCTGTGAAATGGCTCTGCTTGGCACATTGGAGCGGTAATAATTCTAGAGGCTTATTCGGAAAGACAGGACAGATCCTCCCATCAGAGACTCTTCTCCAGAAGTTCAGCTGGGGTTGTAATCCTAACATCTGTTTGACATTGACCAAACCCACAGAGATCACCCACAGGATATTGCACTTACCAGCAGGGGGTGTGATCCAAGCCATAGGACCCCTCTCTCACCTCAACCTCCCCCCTGTCTCCATTATCCACAGGTTCACATGCCTCCCCCTGCTGCATTCTCTCACAGGGGGAAGCCACAAACACCCCCAGGCTTCCCACTGACTCCAGTGATCCACACAACAGCCCCAACTGCCTCAGAGCTAACTGCAGTGGGCTTGTGTGAATGTAAATCTTTATATTACACTACAATGAAGGGGTCCAGGTCACACAATGGAGTTCACTGTAATCATATTAAGAGATATGTTATATATAAGACCAGGCCTACGTTGAATTTGCATTGGTGTAGGATGTCATGCTAGTTTAGTGTGATTTTTAAGGGATTGCCCAAGAAGATTTGGTCACATCAAACTTCATAGAAGCCTTAAAGAACACCCTCTACAGTCCCCAAACATCAGATTTCAAATAAGAGTGATCAAGTCAATGTGAATCTTAGGCATTTGAAGACACCAGTTTGGTTTTGCCACACTAACCGTTTCAGTCCATTTCCACAAAGTTCCCTGTCCTCAACCACGGGCAAAAAAAACTTGCCTGCAGCTAGGTTTCTGAGGCATGATCTTCACACAGTTTCCCCCTTTTTAAATTTATTTTAACAAAATGAAGATAAAACAAACTTTCTTGTACCCCCCAAAGCAATAAGCATTGCATCACACCCGCCATCTCGGAACTGTGGACATCACATGATGTATGTAGATCATTGTTTACAGAGAACTAGGTTTTCATTTATTCAGTGCAGTAGGGGCAAAAGTGGCATTTTCGGATTTATTCACTTTACCAGTGTTAGTGTATGCTAGGCTTTAATAAGAGTTTATCTACCATCTCTACTGTCAAAAGTCAGTGTTTTTCAAACTGGGGTCTGTTAAGCATAACCAGGAGGTCTGTAACTTTTTCCATTTAGTTACAGAGATGGAAGCCACAGCCGTCTGTTATCAAAGTTGTTACTGAGCTCTTATTAGCCAGTTGTCACTTGAATTAATTTGGTTAAACCCAAACCTTAATAACTCAAAACAAGTAGGCCTATAAATAATATCAACTTGGCCCTAATGTGTTCTGTTGGAATAGAAACCTGTCTAGCTCTAATAAGTAGACAAAATGTGATATAAAAATATTTAAATAAAGTTCCTGAAATAAAGCTGTGCTGAGGAAGTCAATGGAATTTATTTTACAGCTAAAGAGCTACAAAAAGTTTGAGAACCTCAGGTGTAAGAATAAAATTAGACACGTCTACCTACTTTTGTAAATGTTAAAATATACTCTTGATGTTTGGCCCCCCATCCTGTAGACTTGGTGGGTTTTTGTTCTTTCTGTCCTGCATATGCAGGTATCATTAACCCCACTATGTGCCATAAGAGAGCACTTTGCCTTACCTGAATGATCGCACCAGACACGAACACAAGAGAGAGGGATAGCTCAATGAATTCTCTGGGATTTTACTGCGTGACCTTTCAGTGTTCTGTCAGAGCCATTTGTTTGGCCGACAGCTCGGGCTGTAATTACTCAGCATGATGGGTTGTTGGTTGCTGTAAGTAATCCTGCATGATGAGCCAAACGGCTCTCCAGAAAGCTCAGTGCACCTGGAATATGAAGACATTCATTTTATCAGACGTAGAAAATGCCTCTTTCTCTTTCTTTCTCTCCCAACTCTGTCTCGGATGACTTGAATTTGTCGAATTGAGGCCCCTGTGTGCTCTATTGCAGCAATAGATGCTAATTTTGTACTGTGTAGCAAAAGGCTATTTTCACCGCACATTAAACATACGTGACATGTTTGGAATGCGTTGGATGACCACAAATACTTGGTCGTAAAATACGCAGACATGATGCATGTTTTTTCAAGCATAAACATGTAGAATTTGCAGCTTAGTTTGCTTCTGTTAAGGTGTTCCTTAGGTTTGCTGAGTTCAGTTGACAAAAACAAGTACTTACAGGTTCATTTGTAATGCTAGATTTTATACCAGCGCCTGGATGATAGCATAATTATTCTGTAGCGAGGGTCGGCAACTGGCGGACGGCGGTCCAGAAAAGTATTTCAGCCAACTGAGTACTTGGAAAAACGTTGTAGCAGAGCAGATAAACATATGAAAAAATAACTCACAGGCTTACTGAAACTGGACATTTGCAGATTGGAAAAACATTGCTTGGTCATTTTCCAGTTTTCAACCGCTCAATTTCAGCGAGTCTGTGCCGACTGTAGCCTCAGATTCCAGGTCTTGGCTGACAGGAGTGGAATCTGATGTGGTATTTTGCTGTTGTAGCACATCTGCATCAAGGTCTGACATGTTTTGCCTTCTGAGATGCTTTTCTGATCACCGTGGTTGTAAAAAGTGGTTACTTGAGTTATCGTAGACTTCTTGTTCATAGACTTCATTGATATTCAAGAACCTGAGGAAACAGGGGGTTAAGGGTCTGGGGCAAGGACCTAACAGTGATTCTTTGGCAGACCTTTGATTTGTTAAAGACCTTTGCTAACTCACATTCCATGCCTGCTGACTCAAGATCAGCTTAGTTGTTACATCCAGGCCCTCGACTGGGTGCTAAGCAATAGTATTTCATAATGTCATTAACTTCATCAACAATCAGTCAAAATTTGGAGGAAAAAAAAAAGTGCAAAAAGTAAAAGTATTTAAATGACATCATCTTAAAGAGACCACAGAGAGCCTTCAGTTTAATTCCAGGAACAGCCCGTGGAACTTACCATGCTTTATATCTAGCAGCTGGGTTTTGTTTGAAATAATGAAATTGTCACACAGGAAATGGACTGGACTACATATCGGCCCCTACTCTCTCTCTCCCTCTCCCTCCCTCTCCCTCTCCCTCTCCATAACACAACAACTGTTCACCTGCGAATGAAACATAGACCTTTACTAGAGCATTTGTCAGCTGTCCGTCTTAATATCGCAAAGATGTGAAGCATTCTTCATGTAGACAGTTTGAAACATTTACTTTTATAAGTGACACACAACTTAGATTTTTTTGCCCTGAAGCATTTGTGGCAGTCCAACCAGTGCAGCGTCTCTCGGAAAGTCAAAAAAAAAAGAAGGAGGAAGAGAGAGTTAAGATCTTCAAACAAGCTCTTTGAAAATGTGTTTGCATTCCCTTTCAATGTTCTTTGGGAGGATTTTGGAGGGAGGGCGCCTGAACAGAAGCCGTGGGCCTGCTGAGAGAGAACGAGGTGCTAAAACAAACATGTCATTGATTTCAACACAATGAGGGCCCTGAATGGGAGAGAGTTAAGTTCAGAAGTTGTTGTTCTCCTCAATTACCTTTCGCTAAAGCTTCCTATTGTTAGTTATCATGCCCTGCTGAATGGCCGTGTGTGTGTACCTAAAGGAGGCGATCGTTGACAAAGCAAGGTTGGGGTTAACCGCTCTGTATGCGGCCCTTGTGTACGTTAACTCAAGGAGCTCGATCAAGGCAGAACGAATAATTCCCTCTCATTTGTTTAATCCTTCTCTTTGTATGAAGCTGATGAGGATTTCGCATGTGTGCATTATTTAAATGCTTGGCATAACGACATTATGACTGAAGTGATCAAGCTTAATCCCTATCATTCTGGAAAAAAAGGAGCCTGCATTACACACATTCACACCCGGGCTGTAATGTCTTGTTCACACTTGATGTGGAGTGACACTTCTGTCATTTAGAAGTCTTGAGGCTTTTGAGCGCACACATAGAGTCTCTTTGCCACAAGGTGAATGTAATTAACAAGAGAAAAGTCTGTAGGCCGCTGCTAGGTCTTTGGTCCTAATGAGGCCTCTGATGCTACAAGTATGGCGTCACTGGAGCACATCCGTCTGGTCCGTAAAGCAGAATAGCTCCCTCACACCTGTTAAATCTCTTCAAAGACAGCAGGCCATCGCTGTTGCCCCAAGGAGCACACAGGCCTGTCCATCAGACCCTTTCGCGCCTCTTTTCATGTATTCAAGAGCTGGGATTGGAATAGAAATAACGCCATGATTGGGAAGCCTCAGGCAGGGTACGGCTGAATGGCCTGGGTGTGAATAGAGGTTATAGATTGAGGTTTGAATCCGTACATTCTTTAGCCTTTGTGTTTATTATTTAAATCTGTGTCTTTGACCATTTAGAAAGCAATCAAGTGAAAACATTCACACAAAACTTTTTTCTTATGTTCGGAGTACAAGGGGAGAATCTGACATATTTTTTATCGGCGGTTATACATCTAGTATCATAGCTATAGACTTTTTTCATGGAAAAATTTCTCACTTGGTGGCACAGTAGTGCAGCTCCAGGGTCCCTGATTCGATCCTGAGCTCAGATTACTATCTATGTGGAGTTTTTTTTTTTTTTAAGAAAAGTTCATGGGGCATCTGGTTGAGACTATAGGTGAGAATCGGGACTGGGATCCCACAGGATGCAAAAACAGTCGGGTGAGCAGGAGGTTTTTTATTTTCATATATATATATATATATATATATATATATATATATATATATATATATATATATATATATATATATATATATATATATATATATAT
>CM040985.1:3183758-3231775 GCA_022985145.1 Pangasius djambal | reverse complement strand
TATATATATATATATATATATATATATATATATATATATATATATATATATATATATATATATATATATAAAATAATATATATATATAATTCATTTTCATTATTTATTTTTATGTGTTGTTGAAGATACAAATCTGTCGCTTAAGTATTATCTGTTTACAATACGTTCAAAGACTACTAATTCATCCAAATAGGAAAGACAGAGAGCAAAGAAAGTAAATAATAATAATAATAACCCTTTACATTAAGGTTCCTGTAACTGACATTAACACTATAGTTAACATGCTCACACTATGATGTTCTGCATGAATGCACTAAGTAACACTGGGATGATATATTTTTTTTTTAAAATAATAACACAACAAGGTTCTCCCACTCATCCTTTACCTAGATAAAATCGTACAATACCAAGGTCACGAAATGTCAATTAATACATGCATTGAGTTACATTGTTAACATTATTTCTGCTGTTTTAATGCTAAAGTTCATGTTTTTTCTCGATATTATTGTTAAATACTGCAGTAAATAATGTTTATTAAGGGAACGTTAATGTAAAGTGTTTACATAATAATAATAATAATAATAATAATAATAATAATACATGTAACCATGAGACATACAGCACATACAAATGTAGGAAATAAAGCACACCTAGACAGATATATAATACACACACACACACACACACACATACACACACACACACTCAAAAGGGGGTGCTGAGAACGATTCTGCATCAAGCAAAGCGTTCAGGTGTGAGGTTTGAATAAATGTAAAGAGAAGTGATGTGAAGTCTATTTGCTGTGATGACCTTTCAGATGGAAAAATGAACAGCTTTAGGCAGATCGCCTGAGAAAAGTTGCTCAGAATGCCCTCTGTTGGGAAAGAATGGTAGTGGCGTGTCCACACTGTCTCTCTAGCTCTTCCTTGATGCATCCTGACTCGTCTCTCCTTTTCCTGCTCCAGCAGAATCAGCCACAATGGAGACCAGTGCCTCCACAGCTGCTGAGAAAAAAGAGTGCAAAACAGCTGGACTGGATGCCAACGGCTTCAGCGAACTGCCCAAGAAGCCCTCACCTACCTTCCTAAGCAGAGGTACACTGCCACCCATCTCTCCCACCCCTCTTTCACATGATTCTCCTTTATTTAACTCATTCCACTATAAACTCTTTCTCGCTCTCTGCTCTCCGCTTTTTCTTTCATTATGGTGATATTTTATGTGGTGAACAACGATTTAATGGTTAAATGGTTTGTGCTTAATTTTTTTGGTCAGATGAATGCAATTCAGTCTTTAACCATGGCGCATCACTGGTGTGTTTTAATGTAACTAATATACTGCAAGGTATTTTACAATTGCACCGTTACAATATAACCGCAGTAATGTATTTCTGTCCTTACTGTGCAATTTTTAGAGCACAAATCATAGCCTGTAAAAGTCGGTGGGAGGTCATAAGCAAACCTCGTTCAGGCCCTGATAGAGATCCTATTATAACTTGTGAAATGATCAGTTTTAAGCAGTTTTTAACTAAATGTGAAACAATACAAACATTTTCCAACTTTACTTACTCGGTTCAGTTTTTTCTAATGAAGAGAGAAATATATATTACGAACATTACATTCAGGCATCAGAGTGGCGCAGCGGGTAGCGTTGCCACCTCACAGCATTCCTAGTTTAATCCTGAGGAAATAATTTTGACCGCAGTGACTTGGACCGTGGCATGGTTGTTTGTGCCAAATGGGCTGGTTTGAGTATTTCAGAAACTCCTTGCATTTTCATCCACATCAGTCTCTAGAGTTTACGAAGAATGGTGCGAAAAAACAAAAAACATCCAGTGAGCAGTGAGGCATGTCTTTAGACAGAAAAGCCTTGTTGATGAGAGAGGTCAAAAGAAAGGTAAAGGCCAGACTGATTCATGCTGACAGGAAGGCTGCGGGTAACTAAAACAACCACTCTTTACAACCATGGTGAACAGAAAAGCACAACACGCCAAACTTTGAGGTGGATGGGCTACAACAGCGGAAGACAACATCAGATTCCAATCAGCAATATTGGATTGGATTGGAAACAACATCCATTGCTGTATATTATATGGTGCAAGCTTTTTCAATGGGTTCCAATTAAACCATTTCTGAAAGAGAAACCTCTCTGTTTGTAGGGTTCTATAGAGAACATTTTTACATAGAACAATCCATCAGGAGGGCCAAATCCATCATTTTAGGGCACTACATAGAGCCTAGAGTGTACAGAGCATGAGTGGAAATACTGAGAGAATGTAAAGAAGCAAGGCCACAGTTTAACAGACAAGCGATGCGAGAAGCAGGCCACATTTGTGGTGAGGTTAATGAAAGTTTCTGGAGGGAGGGGAACCCGGGAGAGCGTGGAAAAGAGTGAGAAAAGGGAGCATGTCAGCAGGAAAGTGATAAAAGCAACAGATAATGAGTTTAAAAGGCCTTGTTCCTACCTCCAGAGTATAAATGTTATAAATTAGTCAAAACGGAAACCCGAGCAGTGGACGACATGGTCCTTGTGAAATTGACAAAGATGCCAGTTGAGGGTTACCTTTGAAATGGAAATAGTGCTTGGGAAAGTCGGGTGCTTTTACACATTCATGAAGGAGTTTGGTGGCATGCCATAGAAAAGGAAAGAAAATTAGACGAATCATTTTTAAGAAATCAAGTGAAATGGACCACACAGTGTCAAAATGGGAGTTTAATGGTGTTACTTGTATACAAGGCATATTAAAAACGTTTACTGAAGCACATAGTGGTTAATATTCTGCATATTGGACAAGTATTGGTTTAAATTCCTCTTTCGGTCCATTATAAGTTAAAGCTAGAATTGTAAAATGGTGTAGTGGAATTATTATTAACACATGCTATTGTAAATGTCAGAGTTTGCCAAAGGCTAGCAGTACTTACAGCTTCAGACGTGTTTTCATGCTGAGAGAGAATTCCTTCTCTGTGGCAAAAGAAATATCAAGAACGCAGGAGTGGAAAAGATAGAAAGGGAACAAGCCAGGGGAAGAAGTGGAGGAAAGTGATGAAAGCGGCTAATAATAAGGCTGAAAGGCCTTGTTCTTACCTCCAGAGTGTAAATGTTATAAATTAGTCAGAATGGCAGTGGACGTGGACATCCTGAGTCAAGATTCAAGGGCTACATTGGAAATGGAAATACTGTTTGCCATTTTGTGGCATTTTTTACAGATTAATGAGGCAATTTAGTGGCATGCCATTATTAAGGAATGATCAGTAAACAGATTGACGCGACAGTGCTGCTGAATTCTCAGTTGTGTCTAGATTAGTCAGACAGTGTTGATTAATTTTCCATAACAGCAGCTTGGACAGTAGCATCAGCTACGTATCACAGGTTTATGGGTCAAATTATACATTTTTCTTAACAAAGAAAACCATATAAATGTTGATTATAGTGAAGTCTTCAGTGAGGATGTGTTTATTTAACATTTATGAAAGGAGTCTCCAGTGTTTTCCGCTGCAGAACAGAGGGATTTGTGCTTTTTTTTTTGCTTCTCTTACATGAGAAACTCTTACTAGCTTCAAGAGAAAGACAAAAGGGGGGCTGGTGAGTGATGACTTTATAACTGTTATAATGTAATCAATAATGTAATCAGTGTAACTTGTCTCATGGATGGTCCACAACATTAAATGTAGCTATAAATGGATAAAAAGTACAATGTGTCATTCATTAATTAGTAAAAATGTAATCATTGGAAAATTGGTGTGAGATAAGAAGATAAGAATAAAACATTTCAGACCGTGCAGTTATTGGAAAATCTTCAACTTTCAGGTGGTTACAGTGACTCTACTTCACTTCATCCTGCATCACACTACTGCATTATTGATTATTTTTCTAGAACAGCATACTTTGTCATGTGCTATTCCTTACTTATGGAATTAGGGCATCTCTCATATAGGCATCTACCCATATTACTATTTTTTATACTGCAATATATGCTTAGCCGCTTATCACAATTTACAATATCATTACAAGACTGGTTTTCCATGCTTAGCTGTGTTCTCATTGGCCAGCACTTAAACAGCAAAGAAATCACAGACATGCTTCTCAGAAATGCTGCCTACCCACAGAACCTCCTCTCAAATAGAAGGCATGGCTTGTGATAATATTTTAAAGTCATCGGAAACGATATTGCTCAAGGTTGTTATATTGTGATATATCAAATAACTGATTATCAGTAGATGGCATGTGCTACAATACACAGCTTTGTTTAAATTCGCTAACAATTAGAAAACTAATTCTCCTAAAAAAGGAAAGAAATCTGTTTTTCCCAGATGTGTATTAAGCAGTAAATCCCCTTCACAATGAGTGTTTTGTTAAGAAGCAGTGTCTTTCCAATCTGAGCTAACGGTAATTAAAATGACATCTGATCATGCCCGGAGCTGAAATCATAATATAAATATGATCTGGCCTGCTTATTAAGTCTGAGTGGTGTGCCTGAATGAAGCCGATTCAGACCCAGATGCTGAGGTCATGTGTGTGAATGGTCTCAGTGAAGTGGGGATTCTGCCGTGAACTTAGTGCCGTTATGGCTAATCCCCTCTTGGAGGGGCGCAGAGTGGATTTAACCTTCATGCTAGGGCCATTACTTAGCAATCGATTTCACATTGGCATGGCCTGTATGACAGTTTACAGTCATATACATACGTAATTGTAGTTAGCAACTCGGTTAGTTAACTCAGTAAACACCAACATGAAAAAAACAGGCATCGTACACGGGATCCTCCTGATGGCAGGTGTGTGGGCCCCTTAGCGCATTTTTCTCCAGGTTGACGTAGTCCATTTGGCCAGGAGAGAATGCAGAATTCAGACACGAGTGCAGACAAAAAGAAACTGGTTCAAGACCGCCTGAGCGAGAGAAAGGAGTGCATGAAGTATCCAAGACCTTTGCGATTATGTTTCTCTGGGTTTTTTTTTTTCCCCAGTCTGGTTAAATTGGTGCAGTGTGACGCTGAATTAAACCAAACTAAAACAAAAGTATCTACCTCACTCCAATGTGGATTAGGCAAATAGGCTTATAAGTGAGAAAGCTGATAGGCAAGGCAGATGAAGGGAATGTGACAGCGTCTACAATCATCTACACTGGCTTGGAAACAAAGACTTTAGACAAAAATTGGCTTATGTCATTCATTCATCTTCAGTAACCACTTTATCCACCCGGAAGGCTGGGTGTGAGGCGGGGACACACTCAGAATGAGACGCCAGTCTATTGCAAGCACCATGCACACAAATATTCACACCTATAGGTGCATTTTAGTTCCACAAACTTATAACTTGGTCAAACACCTTCCTAAGACACTTCATGTTGGTTGTTCCTTTGTCACTCGTCTGTATTTCTATTGTGATTCAAGCCTTTGTCATGATTCTTCAGGCTCATTAGGCTCAATATTTAAGTATAGTCTCTGAAAAGTTGGATGCATCAGGACTTGAATCCTGTACTTTAAGACAGCTGTGCTGAAGGCAGGGGTAAGAGGACAGATGTGTGTACACTGATTTGGCATGAAGAACAGCACTAGAAAACAGGCACTGTTAGGTTTCCAGCTGAATGACAAAAAAAGTGAGAGAGAGAGAGAGAGAGAGAGAGAGAGAGAGAGAGAGTGAGCGAGAGAGTCAGTGTTTTTGTTGTGCTTAGATTGATTGCTTGAAAATTGCAGTGAGCAAAGTTTAATTTCTTGGTCTTGTCTCATTCAGAAAAAGTTGAAAGTTGCTGCACTTTTAAATTATGTCCAAGCAGTAGCTAGACTTGGATGGCCCAAGTGCTGCCCCTGTTTTCTCTGACCCCTATTGGCCCTCTTTTCTGGGAGGAAGAATCGCTGTGCTGCAATCTAACTAGACAGAGAACCCATGGGTCAGCCAATAGAGCCTCAGTCTGTAGCTTCCGCGCGCTAAAGAGCCTCAGCTGTGTGCCAGCACGCCACGACAGGCCAATTACTTATCACAGTAATCCGTATTATTATTCCGGCTCGCAGACGCTGATAAGTGAATATGCAGGGGCTTAGAGACGAGGTCCTTGAACCCAGAGCCGAGACGGCCGCTTTTAATATATGGCCCTGTTACGCCACTTTATTGTCAGCGTGTGGTTTACAGCGGGCCGCAGGCTTCTCGTCACCTAAGTCATGCCCACCTCGGAGCACGGCCCGGCTCTCTCTATTAAACTCCCTCTCTGGTTTACACCTCCTGTCCGATGTTATTTATTCTCAACAATTTCCTCTCTATCAGACAACACGCTAATGCTGACTTTTAATATGTTATTTACACATAAAGAAAAAAACTATTTGCAGCACTTGACGCATACCGAGTGAGAGGAAAATGAATGGGGCCCCCTCTGCCCTCCGCTCCGTTATATCTGAGTTTAACAATCTGGATTGCTAATAGAACCATTTATCACAGGGCCAGCCATTTGTTTTATGTTATGAGGCCAGGTCTTGGTTTCCCTGTTAGCCCTCGATGGAAATGCGAGCCTGTATAATGAAGCGAGCGCGAGTCACTTTGTGTAAAAGTGAAAGCAAAAAGACAAGGACCAGATTTTACTGGACGCCGGGTGGAATTCCGGAAGCAAGAGGGGAGGTTGGGTTTTTATGTGGAGGTTACGAGAGAGGCAGCTGTAAAAGTGGCACGTCCTGTGTGGGTTTATAAGAGCTCGGTCTGGCCTGCTTCATTTAAGAGCTGCAATGAACAGGCCTCAATCTCCCTCAGCAATGTTCCGTCAATTGCTCTTCATTAATGAAGCTAAACGAGTGGGCCAAACTGTTTTGACAGCGAGCATCTGTCTGTAGAGAAAAACAAATGCGGATGTCCTCTCGTCATAACAATGAGCTCAGCTCTAAGGCTAAGGGTTTGGATGGACTTGGAGATGCAGAAAATATCCAAATGCAGTGAACAGTGTGTGAATTTGACTTTATTTCCAACTGTTTGATTTTATCTGAGTCTCTTTTTTGCGATTTTGTAAAAAAATTATTTTCATTTATTTGTTGATGATGTTGCAGTGATGTACATGGGTGGCATAGGGTTGAGCCATCAACCTCGAAATAATCTCTGACCTCAAATCTCTTTTCTATGACTCTTATACCTAAGAATCATATTTAACTCATATGGATTTAAATATCATTGTGATGTTTTGTCTGTCTGTATTCATGGTAATGGTAATGGTAATCCAGTACCATATCATAATGGCCTTATACCAGAGTGCTGTTGAATTCTCAATTCTGATTGGTCAGAGTGTGTTGATTAATCTTCTGTAACAGCAGCTCTGGTAGTTGTTCCAGCAAGGCAAATCAAAGGTTTATGTTAATGCTCTCGTTCTAATCTGTTGTCATGTCTATAGTAACAACTCACACGGGGTACTACATAATCTACACCTAATAATAAACTAATTTAAAGATGCACTGTTATTTAATGTAAAATGATCTTTGGTATGGTGAAGCTTTTTGTAAAGAGATGCTAATTTGGCATTTATGGAAGGAGTCTCCAGTGTCAGTGCTTTGTATCAGTCAGAGGTAAAGCTGTAGCGTTAAGTTTTCAGGCGAAGGAAAGTCTTCAGCAAGTAGGATTTTTTTGTTTGTTTGTTTTATTGTCATATTATTCATAGTATTAACTTATTGAGTACTAACCTGTTTCACGGACGTTCCACACCATTACATGTAACTCTAAAGAGATAAAAAATTATGACATAACACCACATCCTGAAGTGTTTTATTCCTCTTATACCACAGCAGTTTAATAATTTACTGAAGAATGACACGTAATTTTTTTTATCCATTTAGAGTCACAACACTCAATTCTGTTAGATAATTAGATTATTATTATTAGATAATTGCATAAATTCTACTTTTTAAAATATACCATGTAGAATCTTTTAAACTTATAGAAAGACACTGAAGTTTTCTCGTTCTCTCGCTGTGCTTCAGGCCTAAAGGTTTGCTGTATAGAGTGTGTGTTGGCTGGTAATGACTTGATTAACTGGGTTTGGTGCCTCATGACATACATCATGGCCAAAGTGTGCGTGTCACGCGGGAGGGAGATTGATGGGCCGCGCTGAAGCTCTGTTTCTGTTAAGTCGGGTCACGGCGTGCTCACAGCCCAAGCTTTAGACGCTCCGGGCACACCACACGAGAATATCTCACTGCGGTCTACATTATGACAAAGAAATTGAATGTTTGATGTTACATTTTGCCGCATTAGCAAGGTAATTGACTTGACACGTCAGGCAGGAAGATTAGAGGTGGAGAGGAGAAAGCTGTGTGCGAAAGATAATTATTTAAGCGAGTCCTTATCCAAAATCAGGCACATAACACTGTGCATTATTCAAACCGTCCGCAGATTCCTGTGGTGAAGAGAAAGAGAAAGCGCGAGAGAGGTAAAAGATAGCGAGAGGGAGAGAGGAAGGGAGCTGGATGGATGGTTGAGGGCCTGGTTGTGTAAATAGTGCTTTAAGAGAGGCTGGTTAGCGATAAGGACAATTTCCTTTATCAACTGGATGAAGTCTCAGTGGCGACAGTGAATAATTGACGGAGGCGAGTCCCGGGCTGCCTGGGGAACGGCCCTAGGGTCATCACCACGACAGAGAAAAATGTGGCCAAAAAAGCTTGTCGTCCACCTCCTACTGCAAAAGCAGGGCCACTAATCTTCCTGAGAAGGGAATTTCTCCCTCTTTTTTTTTTCCTCCCTCCTTGCTTGCTCTAAATGAGGCACCTCATAGAAAAGGTCTTGCTGAAAAAAAGAAGAGTTCTCTCTCTCTCTCTCTTTCTCTCTCTCTCCCTCAATCTGTACACACTCCTGCGCAAAAAAAAAAAAAAAAAAATGGGCCGAGCCTGAAATGGCAAATATTAAGCTTTTAATGGCCTTAACAACAAATCATTGATCAGAAAATTAGCAGGAATTAAACAGATGCATTCCTGAGGACTCCTGTGCCGCCATTTGCTCATTTCTTTTTGGTGCAGTTTGTGGAAAAGCTAGAAACAGGCAAATTCACTTATTTAGTCTTCTTGTACGCAAAGGTAAACTCATGAAAATGACTGAAATGTTTGATATAAAATTCAAACTAACACATGACTGGGTGTACAACATTTTCCAAAAATATCTTCTGGGATGTTTTTTCTTAAATGATTTGTCATTATTTGGTTGTCTGCCACACCTGATGAAGCCCATCGAGGGCCACAAGCCTTAAACATTTAAAGAAACTAAAGGGAAAAGCTTCCCATACTAAGTTCCTTATCTTTTTGGTTATTTCCTTTTCTTAATTTCCTGACCAGTGATTTGTTGTTATGATCCTTGAAAGGTTAATATTTTGCCATTTTGGGCTGGGCCCATTTTTTTTGCCCAGGAGTGTACATTTCACGTGATCATAAGTTTTTCACATGATTATATGCATAATATGTGATCACTTGTGACACACATGAAGGTGTATTTCACCATGTTATGCCCTGAAGTAACACACAGGGTTAGAAAATCATGTATAAAAAAAAAAAAAAAAAACCTGCAAAATCACCTGCAAAAATCACATAAAAAAAAAAATCACGTAAAAAATAAAAACATGAATCGTAAATTATGTGTAAAATAAGTGAATGATGTGTTAAAAGCACATGTAAAAAATGAATAAAGAATAATGTGTACTTAATGAATCATAAATCATTTGTAAAACAAATCACGTGCAACTAATGAATTAAGTGTACAAAAAAAGATCACGTGAATATAAATCATGTGCAAATGATGAACAAATGAATTATGTGTAAGAATTCACATGTGAAACAAAAGAATTCATGCACTAAACACAGCTGAAAGTGACATGTGAAGTGTCTAAAAACCATTCGTAAAATTCATCGTGTGGTTATTCACATGTAACTTTTCTGAAAGGGGGCCCCTTTCTCTCGGCTCTTGATTTCTAACAGCTCCTGTAAAAAGTGTCAGCTACGTCGCCGGTCCCTGCACTGTTCACTGGTTAAAACTTATTGCTGAACGGATCAGTGAAACTGCAGATGTTCTGTCTGGAATCTTCACTTACAGCTCATGCAGTCACCCTTCTTGAGGACATTTTTTTTTTGAAAAGGAAATGACTAATAGCAGCCATGTCCGGTTGGTTTCGTGCTGCCCTATATGAAACTTTATCCCAGACTGTATCCTAGGGTCTGCATGAGTCATATGGCCCGCCATATGCTGTGTAAATACAGGCTGCTACACAGACTTGTAAAAGGCTGGGCAATTATTTTCATTTTCCCCTCACATGGGAACACTCTCTGCGCTCGTAGTAATGGCTGTGCAACTTGCATACATCTAAAGGAGCTCTTTGTAAACATTTGGCTTGATGGCTTTAGAAGAAGAAGCCTTCTTCTCTTTAATCGTAACTTCGTCTCGGGCCTGACGAAAGCCAGAGATTAGATATACAATGCTAAGTGAAAGCAGGACGCCTGCTCATTTTCCGGTCTATTTATAGCCGGCCACGTTGATTGCTGGATAAAAATCGGCTGTAGATACGCAACGTTTCTCTTTTTTTTTCTCTTAGCAAAGGAAGGTTGAAGCTTTTTTTTTTTTTTTCCTAGTGTGCGAAAGCAGTCATTTCAAAAGAAGTCTGAAACGATTGGCCTAGATACCATTAAAAACTCAGACATGACATGAATCACCTGTTCTTTTTGTGCGCTATACATTGTGTTACATATTTCCAAAGATCAGTTATATTTTTAAATGAGAAACCAGAATGGAACAATTCACAACAAGTCTTGAAAAAAATGGTTAGTTACAGTTGGTGAAATCGACTGAAATCCAATCAAATTTTATTTGTATGAGTGTCTTAATGAGATCAGGTTGACCGGAAAATAAAATTTCTCAACCCCAAACCTTTGTATGAGGATAAAACACCTACAAATGTGGCGTTTTCTTATTATAACAACTGTATAATCTGATTGCTCTAAAAAAAAAAAAAAAAAAAAAAATCCAGTTAGTGTATGCTGTAATCTAAATCAGACCTACAAAAAGGCGGCTTTGCTACACAACAGCTGTGCTAGCATGCGTGGCTCTGTAATTAAATATAATCTGATATTACGTGTTGCAATGGAACACTTGATTCAGGCATCAAAGCCCTTAGTTAATATAATAATAAGCTCTGGACGATGTCTGGAGACGTAAATCTCCCCTTCCGAAGCAGAACTTGGCCCAAAAACAACACATTCCTTCTGATTTACAAGTGTTGGAGAGAAGCTCCAGCGATAGATGAAATGCTCCGGGGCATCAATGCAAACTTCCTAATTCTCTCCCGCACTTTCTTTCCTCCCACCCTCTCTTTTCTTTCTGCTTGCCTCCTTCCAGTAACAGCACATTGCTCTCAGCATGGGTCTATTTATCCCTGACTGGACTGCGTTCCCAACTGCAAATTATCCCTGTGTGCAGATACCTGCGTGTGTGTGTGTGTGTGTGAGAGAGAGAGAGAGAGAGAGACAGAGAGACAGAGAGACAGAGAGAGAGAAAGAGATTTGAAAGGCTTTTTCAGTGCACACACCCCTCCTTTAAGCACAGGCGTGGAGAGATTCTCAGTCCTCCAATGCACTGTGTGAGGATCATAAGAAATTCTGCCATGTCTACAGATCGCAGCGTGTCTCAACACAACTTTTCTTTGCTTCTCAGGGTAATAGGGTATTAAAAACTGACAATTTTCTAGTTTTAGTTGTATTTTAATTCTTGAACCAGGGGTATGATGATATATAGTAGTGTATAGGAGGGGATTCACCAGCTCACAGTCTCAGTATTTGCTGTAAAGTTGACCCAGTGAATCAATTCGTGTCACTAACCAATTAATCGATATGTGTGATTAACTAGTGAATCGATACGTGTCACTAACCAATTAATCGATATGTGTGATTAACCAGTGAATCGATACGTGTCACTAACCATTGAACTGATGTGTGATTAACCAATTAATTAATACGTCCCACTAACCAATGAATTAATACGTTACTAACCAGTGAATCGATACGTGTCAGTAGCCAGTGAATCGATACGTGTCACTAGCCAGTGAATCGATACATGTGACTAGCCAGTGAATCGATACGTGTCACTAGCCAGTGAATCGATACGTGTGACTAGCCAGTGGATCGATACGTGTCAGTAGCCAGTGAATTGATACGTGTGACTAGCCAGTGGATCGATACGTGTCACTAGCCAGTGAATCGATACGTGTCACGAGCCAGTGAATCGGTACGTGTCACGAGCCAGTGAATCGGTACGTGTCACGAGCCAGTGAATCGATACGTGTCACGAGCCAGTGAATTGATACGTGTGACTAGCCAGTGAATCGATACGTGTCACTAGCCAGTGAATCGATACGTGTCATTAAGCAGTGAATCGATACGTGTCACTAGCCAGTGAATCGATACGTGTGACGAGCCAGTGAATCAGTACATGTCACTAACCAGTGAATCGATATGTGTGACTAGCCAGTGAATCGATACGTGTCATTAAGCAGTGAATCGATACGTGTCCAGCTATTTATTTATACTATTACATTAATATTTTGAGAATTCTTTGGAACTTGTGTGTTTTCCATCAACCTCTTTCCCTCCATGTTCCTCCTCACTTGGCAGCCCCAGTAAAAGTGGCATGGACTCTCTGCCTGTCCATCCCAGTGAGACATGCCCTCGCATTTCAAAGCTACCACTTCGCTAACACAATACAATCTCAATGTACCACATCCTATCGAATCGCTATATCATTTTATCATTTCTGCTGCTTCAAATGTTTCAACTCTTTGATGCTTTAAGTCACTGTTCATGAATTGAGATACACATTGCATCATCATCGTATCAAAGGCAAGGAACATGCTCTTCGTCCACATAGTGCGTCAGCAAAAATTCTGTCTAGGTTGAGTTCGCCCCATGAAATATTCTACAGAAATGTTTGTTATCATTTCATTCACAGGGATTTATATGACAGACACACTGCAGGATCTAAACCTAAACATGTAACAAAGAAAAACATAATTATTGATATGGTGACATTTTCTGTAAGGAGATATTTATGTCACATATGTGGAAGGAGTCTCCGGTGTCAGCACTTTGTGAGTGAACAACTGTTTATAGCTGTTATAACATAAGCGACATAGGAAACAGGAACTTGTTTCTTGTTCCGCAACATTAAATGTAACTATAAACTGATAAATAGTGTCACGTGTTGTTCTTTAATTAATAAAAATTGTTATCTTTGTTAAATATGTAAAAAATATGTAGTATAAAAGGAATAAAACACTTCGGGACATGCTGTTATTGGAAAATAAAAGTAACTCTGCCATTGTTTCTTTCTTTCTTACTTCCTTATAACAGGGTTTTATTCCTTACACCATGAATGCCAAAATTAACTAATGCTTATCCAGCCACAATGAACAATATGAACTAGCATCTTAGTTAATGTCCTTGGTGGTTGCTTTTATATCCACAGGAGTTTATCTGAATGTCAACATTTAGTAACACATTGTAGCATTGATTTACAGTACTTTAATACTATATTAAACTTTATGCAATGCATGTGTTTATTATTTAGTTAACATTTAAAAGAATAATTTAATACAGTGTTAATTGCTAGTGTTAGGGATTCCTTGCTGTTTTATATGTTGTCCTTTTTCAAGATGTGAAGTCATAAGCAAAAAATGCTATAACTTTATCACATTGTTCCACCTTAAACACAATGAGCAATATTGGATCTCCTTCTTGTTCTGCAAAGGAATACAGTCCACGTTTCTGTTGGCAAGTGAGTGCAGCTGATCTTGTTTAGCTCATACTTTGGTGATGCTCTGTCTGACACCACAGCCAAAGAGCATGTGGATTAAGCAAATAATAACAAACAGATCCATGGGCGGATAAGGCGAGTGTAGGAGAAGAGAAGAAGCACAGTGTGTGTGTGTGTGTGTGTGTGTGTGTGTGTGTGAAAGTTGGTGTGTGTTACCCTGGCACAGTACAGAGTCTACAGGCCAAGCCTAAACAATGTCTCATTGAGGCCACAGACACATCTGTCTATGATGTGGTTGGAAAACCCAGCATGTGCAGTGTTTCTCTATCTCTAAACACAAAGCCATCAAAGCACAATAACAAGAATAAGATCAGATTGATTTAGCTAAAGTACTGTTCAGATGGGATAACATTTCCAGACATACAGTACTGTGCAAAAGTCTTAGGCACATGCAATGCTGTCCAAATGCTGTAGAGCCAAGATGCCTTCACAAATAATGCAATTAAACGTGCGATGACCCTTCGATTTAAAAAAAATAATAAAGTAGTCTCAGGTGCAGTGTGTGCAGTTTTATAAGGAAATGAGCTGTAAGTGTTACTGAGCATCTTGCAGAAGCAGCCAACGTTCTTCTGGAGACTTTGACTGTCGCTCTCGCTTCTTGTTTTTGCGGCAAAACCCAGCAGCCTTCATTCTGTTTTTTGACAGAAAAGTGGTCTCTTATGTTATATGCTGCTTTCTTTACTGACATACAGTGCTGGAAAACTAATGTTTGGAAATCTAAAATGTTTTTGTACAAACTGATTGATTTGACCTTTATTAAAAGTGCTTAGTGTAGGGCTTGTTGCTGCTGTGCATGATTATTAGTAGGTCACAGGACCACAAAGTGTATGGAAGCTACACCTGTGCTACTATTACTTAAAACCAGGAAGTCCTTTTAAATAAGTCTATATTTTATTGTTCTGAGGTTTTTTGATCCATTTTCTCCCTAATTTGGTCACCTTGCCAATTCCCACCCACCAGCTGGCTCTCCTTCGTCGTACCGTGGCTACACACCAAGGAGGGTGAACCCTAACACGTGTTTCCTCAGAGACATGTGAAGTATTTTTTCAAAAGTGCTTCTCATGCTACGTCCCAGGGCAGAATAACACACTCAGAAGAAAGCGCTATCCGCCCTCTTCCACATACATGAGCTCATAGATGCTTACGATTGGCTAATGTCACTGTGATTGACAGGGTCGCGAGAGCATTTTTTGAGAGCATGGACAGTTTTGCTCCCAGCCACGAATGGCTGTGGCATTGCCAAGATTCAAACTCGTGACTTCCCGTCTGCATTTTAAACTCTGCCAGTACTTTTGGTTTTGGTGAGAGATGATACAAAAGAGTGAGCACTACTGGGAGTGTCTTTATACTGCAGAAAAAGTGCAAAACATCTTTTCCCACATATTGTATTTTACCTGGGGTTATTTCTGCTGGTCATTTCTTAGAAGGTAAAATGCAGTGTAATCCAACCAGACACATACACTGGAAAATTACTTGGGACAGGAAATCCCAGAGATTCTCTGCCGATAATTACATTACGCTTTCTTCCCACATAAAACTAACCCAGTCTGAATAGGTCTTAAGATGGAGAAAATCACGTCTCACATAATATTGCAAGTATGTATTACACTGCCATAGACGAGATATTAGCAAGGTACGGTTTTTATAGGTTTTACTTGACAGAGAGAGATCAAGACATGCTTTTTAGCATGTTTTACTGTCTTGCAAAATCCCTCCTGGCTCTTGAGTCTATCATGATTTACTATCATGCTCCGGTGCAGGCTATAACACTGTCATCTTTGGCTCAGCGAACCTGACTCTTACCCAGCTATCCACAGTGCGCAATGCCTCATTGCTCCAGTCCCGCTTAAAAAAATGTACCATACACCACTGCCATGCTAGCTCTGGCTTCGTGTCCTGGGTGTGCTCGCTTCTGTGTGGCCTTGAGGCCATTTTTAGAATCCTGCATTATAGTTTCTCCTTGAGGAAACCCAAAAAGGGAGGTGCATGATCCAGGACTATAACCATACTAGAGGGAAGCAGCATATTTCCTGCCTGATGTTTTGCCTGGGCAGAGCCAGGGCCTTGACAGGTTTGCGGTTTCTACATGTCAGTGCCTTAAACGCTCCAAATAATTGTGGCTTTGGTGAAACAAGTGGCCTTAATGAACTGAACAGCACCTTCAGATCTAGAATAAGAAATTAAGCCTCTTATTATGCCAATTAAAACTGTTTGAAAAGGGCCAGATCCAAGGAACAAAAAATATGCCAGGAAAGCTTATGGCTTTTGGCTGATTTTCATGGAGCAGGCAGTTTCTTGCTTCTTGCTTTTACTTTTTCAGACTTGTAAAAATAGAGGTTGCATACTGAGCAAATGAAATGATGGAAATCCAAAAAATGGCAGTGTATATTTAGGAAACTTTAGTGTATGTCCAGGGGGAGAAGAAAATACTGGGCTGTAGTTACTGCACTAGAATATTCTTTTTGATAAATTATGCATGCTGGTTTATTTTTTTTTTTGTCTTTTTTTTTTTAAACCCATCCATTTACTCCTAATTCTGTCAGTTCCCACCCACTAGCCAGCTCTCCCAATCACATGATAGCTACCAACCAGGAAGGGCGAAGGCTAACAATTCCTTTCTCTGAAACAAACGAAACCAGCCAAACGCATCTTTTTGAACTGCTGCTCATGCTACGAGGCATCTGAACACACTCAAAGGAAAGCGCTATCTACCCTCTTCTGCATAGATGAACTCACAGATGTCCATGATTGCTTAGTGTCGCCCTGATTGACAGGGTAGAGAGTAATGCTGTATTTTGCTCTGTTGCACTCCTGGCCACGGATGGCTGTGACATTGTAGGGATTCTAACTCACGACCTCCCCGCAATAGGATAAACGCTTTTCTTTTGCACCACTCAGGAGCATGACAGTGCTTTTGCCTGAGGTCAGTTGAGTAAAATTACTTCTGTCTTCCATTATTGCACCCTCTGTGTTTAACAATCCTGCAGATGCTTATCATTTCATTTTGGTTTTTCGGCCCCCTTTCATACAGTATCTCCAGGTCTAGAGTCAGTCTTGTAATTGAGAGTCGGCCAATGATTAGTTTGCCTGAGCTCAATGCAGATTTGTCAGTAGGAGAAGAAAATCACAGACACTTGCAAAGCAAAAGTAGTTGCTTTCTATTTACTGTTATTACTGCATAATTACGTAGTGGTTTTTTTTTTTTTTCCACTTTGCTTGCTGGATTGTAGCTCAGAAATGGGAATTACCTTTGAGAGCTCAGCTTGATTATATTTCGCTTAAGCAGAGTAGCATTTTTTGCACTGAGTAAATGGTAGCCCTTGCAACTGGATGAGAGTTAAATAAAGAACATGACAATTATAAACTGCTGGGGTTTTTTTTCCCCTGGACCTTAGAGGAAAAACTGCTTCCCCCCCAGAGCTGCCGCTTAGTGTTTTGCTCGTACCACAGCCCAGCTGAAGCAACACTGCGGGTCGCATGAGGCGGATGCGAGAGGGATGCTTGGCACAGTGTCAGCCCACCACACCGATGCCCATGCGCTACCCACAGTTACCCAACACTCAACTCAGGGCCACGGTTGATATATGCTATGACGTTTTAGTGGGAAAAGAAACCCTTCTTCCTAGGTCAACAGGCAGGGTGCTTTTTTTTTTGGAAATGTTGGTTTGTTTTGACTGGGTCAAGTTTGCATACGTCTGAGTGTTATATTCTGAGTCAGGTCTTCTTTATGTCTGCTAAAGAGCTCTGCTTTTAGTTGCACTTTGAAAGCTGGTCCTGGCTGAAAGCTGAAACTATAAAAACAATTGTAGCCTCTGTTATATGATGCATTGACTGTTTTTGCTACAGAGACCTGCTCAGTACAACTTTGAGGCAACATACCACGCAACAAAAAGGGACCAGGTTCATTCAGAGGTTTATAGTATTGCACTTGTTTATTATGTAATTGTTTCTATAGAAACAACCTGAACAGGGAATTGTTTGGTGGACGCACCAAGGTTTAAGAAGAAAAAAAAAACGTGTAATTGTTCATATGGCGAAGTTTCTGGGTAGAAACTTTTCTTTAGAGTGTCTCCGGTGTCAACACTTTGTAACAGAAGTTGCAGAACTTTTCCAACACAAGTCTTCAGGGCAGAGGATTTAGTACTTTGTAGTTTCTCAGTAACATGACAAGCTACATTTATTTGTCCTATTGACTTCAAGAGAAAGTGAGGAGACTTTCTGGAGACTGGACGTTCCACAAAATGGAATGTAGCTATAAATGGATAAACATTAATAAATACCAATTTAATAAATTGTAATTCTTGGCAAACTGCTGTGGTATTAGATGAATACTTTGGGATGCGTTTGTCTCAGAAATAATCAAGTACTTGTTGGGGAGCATCACACCACCTCGTTGGTGATTATTTTCCTATAAAAACAGGCACTTTAGCTAAGAGTATATAGACATGTATCAAAAAAATAGTTAATAATACAATACAGTTCAATTATTAATAGCAATAATAGTAATAATAATAATTAAATAACGAAAACAAAAAACAAAACAAAGCAATCCGAAAGAAATAGGTTTTAAGAGAAGATTTAAATACTCTAAAAGACTGGGCTTCTCTAAGATGAGATGGTAGTGAGGTCCACAGTTTCGGCCCCATCACCCATAGTACGCAAACGAGTCTGAGGGACGATTACTTAACCCAGACAAAATTCACTGTTTATCACATTTACATATTATGACAGTCATTTTTAGATAATATTTTATTTGCCCTACTTTTACATGTTAAATATTTTTGTGTGTGTGTGTGTGGAAACTAAAAATATGTATTCACAGGAGTTGTGAAATGTGACAGTAATACACTGCCAGCAGTATATAGTGTAAGTGTCTTAATATTCAAATATTTTTTACCATATCACCCTTCTGTAGTATACAGTGTTTGCATGTAGCCTGAACTGCATCACTGATTCTGGTGTTCAAATACATATACGCTATAAAATAAAAAGAAAGGACTGCACTATACATAAGCAATAGTACTCAAGTACAAAGGGCTATTTTAGTAATGAAGCAAGAAACGCAGAGCTCAGAAAGGTGATGGGTTATAATTTATTTTTATGTATGTTTTTTAAATTTTCTAATATTTTTTTTTTTTTACTCCACATGATAAAGCTTGTCCTTACCAGAGATCCCAGTGAAGCCTACTTATAGTCAAATAATAAAAACAACGACCAAGCTATGCTATTTTTTCTAAAAGTCACCCACGCGAGGTTGTTTCAGAAGTTCTGACCTCATGAGCATTGCGTGATTAGTCCTGCCACGGATCTTTGAAGGTGTTAAATAAAAGTGAGAGGAGTAAAAAGCCTGGTGCCGCATGCCGTGGGCTGGCATGTTTAGATCTGGGACGAGACCCCAGGTCCTCGAAATCCATTTTATCCTCCTCCTTAAAGTTCTCCATCTTGATGACATGTGATTTTAGCCATCCTACCCACCAGGCTCCTCTGCGAATCAGGGCACCGCTGTGAAGAAAATGCAAAACCAGTGTAGCAATTTATCTTCATACATTTATCTAAAGGCTGGGAAGGAAGGTAGTTATTACAGGGATATTTGATATTATGCTAATTTAGGGCCTTCTTTTGCAATTGTGCGGACATTTGTTATTTCCGAAAGCTGTGCTTCGTGAAGAGGCGAGCGAGCCTGAGGGTTTTCTGTGCTCTTTGGAGATTTCTAAAGCCCTCCAGCTTCTTCCTTTCTTATTTATTAGTGTTCCTTGACTACAAGATTGCATATGAAATGATACAGAAAAATGGATTAGCCTAGTGGAAAACTGGTTTGTTAGTAACATTAAATTAAAAGTTTAAATTTGTTTTAATGGCATAGGTGACTTCCTTATCCATACAGTAACAGAAATTATCGACAGGTCTTAGTCTAAAATGGACAGCTTTTCCATTGGAGAGTGAAGCTCTTTATTTCTGCATGAGATTCTTCAAACTTTTATTAAAGCAATAAAGGGCCTCTTTCGTACATTCTCACTAGTCCATATTAACTGCAGGGAAAATTGTTGAAGGTTATTTTTCCATCGTAACTACAGAAACACTAATGACTCCACATTAACGAACACTGTGCTGTGTTTGCGAAGCCATGGAGATCAGCGAGCTAATGGTGAGAGAACCTTTTCTGGGAGTGCATGTGATCAGACAGGAAAGAAGGAAGTAGAGAAACCAACATAAAAAGGGAGAAAGGAACATGTGCTTCAGAGTTGCAACGCTTGATAATAAATCCCTCGTATTTTATTCCCCTCCTCTTTACCAGTACCAGATAATTGGCAATGTAAAGCCACAATGCAAATTTGGTCCAACTCCTGCTCACGGTAGATATCTATTTAAAAAAAAAAAAAAAAAAGCTGTTGTGCAGTTTATCTCAATAACATTACTGGAACTTCTCCAACACCATAAGCCCTCTGAAGTGGAGGGAGAATTGCTGAATGAATTGCTTTGAGTAATTCTTTACCCTCTTGGCAGACAAAAAAGCCCGCTTTGTGAATGAAGCTCTTTGTGTCAGAGCGTGACGGCTACGGCTCCCCCCGACCTGCAGCAAGCCGCCGTCGAGAGGCTCGCAGATGCAAAGGAAGTCAAAATACCCAGTGGCACTCGAGTGAGGTGCCAGGACTTCCTGTGGCACGAGTCTGCAGAAATGAAGAGGGTGATGTCACTTCAAGACAGAAAGAGTTTGACCTAGAGAAGTCATAGTATTTTTCCCAAGTTCGAACCACGGCACTGGGATAAATCTTGCACTTTAGATGGGATTCATTCGTATTAGGCTGGAACTGTATGGTAACTCTATAACACTGTGATTTTAGGTGTATTTAGGTATAATCTAAAATCTGCTCATCCTGACATCTGCAGAACATCCTTTTTAAGTCTGCAAAGAGGGTTTTCAGATCCTTAACTAATTTAAGGTGTGTCTAAGTGATGTGAATTTCAATGCCATGGTGAAATATTACATATCAATTAACAAACCGTGTTCTGTTGCAGTCTAGGTTGGAGTGCAGCCTTCGCAGGTCTGAAATCATTGAGAACATGAAGTGATGTTGCAGAATTACAACTTCTTTCATAACGTAATAAATTGGGTTTTGAATGTATGAGGCACAATCATGTTCGCACTAAATCTTGATAAATCCTAGTAAGAATAGAGCACTGAGCCCATAAGCAAACACCTACCTTTTGATTCGAGCGTAGGACAGTAACTCAGAGTGCAGTTCTCCCATCTACCAGGAATCTAATTCCTCTTTTTAAATTGAGAGTAAAACTCCATCACTGATGACACCCCAGCTTGTTCTGTTATTGGATGCATTACAAACTCTCCGCCAACTCGAAGAGTAACTGGAGGCCCCCACGCTCACCTCCTTCCAGCCCCACTCCACAGCTCCCGTTAGGGGGTAGAAAAGGGGGGAGGGATCTTTCCTAGGCCTTTGTAGTCATGCCTTGTGGAGCCTTTTGTTTGTGCTCTGATTTCACAATCAAGGCCTCAAAGCCCTTCCATCATTTCTTAACCCCCCACAATCACTCCAGTGAGGAATCCAACCCTGGACTCAGTCTAACATAAGCCTTAAGAAACAGAGAACAATACAACCCTGGTTATATGTATTGTATTTATTGTCTATATATTTATCTATTCATCCATTCATAGATATTTTATATGCATACATACTTTCTGTCCAACCATCCGACCAATAAACCAGCTCTTCCTCTATCTATCCATCCATCTGACTAACCAATGAACTATGCATTCACACATCAATCCATCCATCCATCTGTCCAACCAGCTCTTCATCCATCCATAAATCTGACTAACTATTGTAACTATCCATACACGCATTCATTCATCCATCCATCCATCCATCTATCCAAGCATCCATTCACCCCTAAGATCAATCAATCCACCAACCAACTAGCCTACCAAACATATATCAAACTGTCCTGCTATATAGGGGTTTGCAGTTACCATACATACATACATACATTATTATTCATCCATCCATTCATCCGGCCAGCAAGCCAGCCAACCAGTTATTACTTCAGCTATCCATCCATCTGACTAACTACTTAAACATTCATCCAACCACCAACCAACCAACCAAACCACCAACTATTTATTCATACAACCAACTAATCAGCTCTTTATCTATCCAACAAACCCTCCATCCATCCATCCATCTGTCCATCCATTTTGTTCTTCATCCAGCTAACCAACCTACCAACAAAACAGTTTTTCATCCATCAATTCAATCCCTTTGACCAAACAACCCACCAACCAAATAACCAACCATCCTGCTATAGACATGTTGGCAGTCTTGATTTGGAAGCAGTCTGTTTTTCCAGTGAGCTCCAGAGAAAGTAACTGCTTCAAGAAGCTGACTTTTTTGGTCCCCTTACCTGGAGCTAGAATCTCTTAGCAATTTGCATTCCTTTAGAACTGCAAGAGATTATAATCTGATTTGATTACACATTCGTTCCACTGGTCCATCTGTAGGCTAGGTTGCATAGCCATTTGTTTTAATGCAGTGCAGAGCTGAGACTAAGGCTTGAGGGACAGCGGATGAGAGTATAAAAGCTAATTATGCCTCTAACCAGGCCATGCTGCTGAAACAGGGTCAGCACGCCTGTAGTCTCAGCCCACTCATTAACCCATACTTTCTGCCTTAAAGCAACTGAACTGTCACCAGACCTGTTAATTATTCAATTAAGGCATTTCAATTAACACATCTGCCTATGCTGTTCATTCATGCCGCTTGTTTGAACAGGCCAATTAAATCGCCTGTTTGATAAGATTCTTGACAGTCAGGTTAAGACTCGTGAGAAATCAGGGTCTAATTATCTATTAACGCATATTGATTTTCACACCTTAGAAAAGGATCTAAATCAAATCTGAGATTAATTCGTAGCTCCGCATCGCCAGTTTTACCTTCATCTGTGTTAATACATATATAATGTCCGTGAAAAACTCTTTAATTTCACTCTTATAAGAGGAAAAGCAATGACTGTAATGTATTCCATAGAACTGAGTGCTGTATGTCTGCATTGTGCTGGAACACTTGGTACTGAGCAGCTAAATGGACACGGTCAGGAAAGTCAAGAGCTGACCAAGGCATACTGTCTGCTCAGGACCTGTCATTGCACTGGTCTTTAAAGTCAGTACTTCAACCCCAGCAAAAATCAATAGAACACCACAGACAGGGCGAGAACCAGGTGGCGCCCATATGGAAGTGTGTATGTAACACTGAAATAAGGCTAATGGCCTTTGGTGCATTGGTCTGTCTTAGCAAGGTGCTAAAGAGAATTCAGAGATATGTGAGAAAATATTGGACAAAGCTGTTAATTTAGATGTTCACTGCTCTGACACATAGGAAACATTGCACATGTTTTAAAACTTGTTTAAAAGTAACGCATCATTATCTTATTAAAAGAGCTAAGGAGAACCAGTAAAGTTAATCTGGTTTTAGTGAGTAAATTAAGCAATGGCAGTAAAACTGCACTGATTTCATGAAATATTTTAAGAAACACCAGTAAAACGTGTCTTATTTTACTAAAACCAAATGTCTCGTTTTTCTAAATGACCAGCAAAACTATGTAAAAACAAGTAAAACACAGATTTAAGTCAGCTACATAAGAAGAGAAAAACGTTTGATTTTACAACATGATATACGTAAGTAATACCAGTAAAGCATGTCGGGTATTTCTGTGTAAATTAATCTAATATGATTAAATAAGCTAAATAAAAGCAACAACATTTTGTAAACTAGAACCTGTCTATACATATAAGCGCTAAAGAAATCTAAATGTAATAGCTCTTGTCAGGTCCGGAATTCTTCAAATATTCTTGTCATCATTGTTATTGACTGTGAGGTTGTCAGGAAGGTCGGCACGCATATGTTATTTATGCCCAGAATACAGCGAGCACATTAGGACGTGGACAGAAAAAAAAGAAAGAAAGCAGAAAACAATGATTTTCTGACTTTTTATGAGGTACAGAATACCAGTTGTAAGTTGTAAGTGCCTCTCACACGAGACATTTCATGACAAATCCGAAGGCCTCGAGCATAACATCCATGAAGGGGCCTCTCGATTCCCCTTCACCCCCCTCTGGGAAGATAGAGAGAGCCAAGTGCACAGGAGGAGGCTGCGCCCTACAGCTGTTTCTCATTCTGCGTTTACGAGTGTGTCCCTGGCCGAGGAAAGGCCGCAGCTCGCAGAGGCAGCACGAGGTCGAGGCAGCTGGAAAAGCAAAAACTATCAGCCACGTGCTCAACGCACTGCCTAACACATCCATTATCGCACTGTTTTGGTAAAAGAGTTAAGCAGACTGTTGTTAATCAAAAAACATGCAGAAACTCTAGGGTTAGATTGCACCGTGTGAAGAAGTGAAGGGTTAACGTGAAGGACAGGCAGTAAACCGTTTTAGGAAGAGCAGTTTATAAACATGGGTGGAAACCACCAGAACTCTGCTTAGGCTCACCGCCTGCTAAGAGTTGAAACACTTCAGCAAACACCTCAAGAGTTTAAGCAAACAAAGGAGCCGGGCCAGGGCAAGCTGTCTCAGCTCAGCTTCCCTGTGCCATCAGAGACCATTATTTTCTTTATTGGAATAAATGAAGCTTTCAGTCACATTATCATCAAACTATTATCAAGATAAAAAAAACAGCAACAAGCTGCAAATACATGTGTCTGGAGGAGTAAAATCGGAGCAGTTTGTTCAGGAGAATATTTACTGAACTTGGTGGCATGGTGGCGCAGCTCTAGGGTCTCCAGTGTAATCCTGACCTCGAGTTACGGTCTGTGTGCTGTTTCATGTTATTCGTGTTTTGAGTTCTCTGTTTTCCCAAAAGATGGTTTGCTGCAATAATTTGCGTGTATGTGTGTGAATAAGTGCGTGAATGTGTGTGAATATTGCCCTACAATGGACTGATGTCCCATCCACGGTGTATTCCTGCCCCTGACAAAGTGTTCCTGAGACGGGCACCTGATCCACAAAGACTCTGACTAGAATAAAGTGCTTACTGAAGATTTACTCAGATCCTTTGATTATTAGAGATTCATAAACCTTTTCTTTCTTGATCATTTCAAATTTGACATGTTTCTGGATGCTCTGAGAACATTCCCAAAACATTGCTGTGACATGTTTTAATTTTATTATTTTTAATTTTTTTGGTAATTGGTAACATTGTGTGAGCAAGGTTCTAAGACATCACGTTTTCAGAACGTTGCAGAAACATTATTTATTATACTGCAACGTTACACCCTAAACGTCTTAGATCCTCTCGGATACATAACTGAACATTCTGATTATGTTCTCTGTTGCTGGGAGTGTGCTTGAGTGGAACTTGTCAGTGTGATGTGAGACAAACCTGAACCACCTCTGGACAGCATCCTGCTCATGTCCTTCTCCAGCTTCACTCAAGGACCAGAAGGCCAAAAAGGGAATCCAAGGGCATGACGGACAAAGCCAGTGTGGCTATTTCAGCCTTCAGTCACATGATGTGAAAGGCTGTGACTGCCCAATTGTCAGTTTCCCCTGATCTATCTTGTCTTTTCTATCCTGAGTCCTGTCTGTTATATGTGTTTAACTTTGTTTATGCCTCAGCACCGTTGAATGCTCGATTCTGATTGGTCAGTAGGTGTGAGCAGCTCTGACAGTAGACACCAACCTATCGTTGATTATTTTCCTATAACAGCATGCCCGTCGTGTTTTATTCCTTCCATATATAACACGTCAGCTTTTCTATCCCATTCACACCTTACTCTCACTGGCAACTGAACACAATGGATAGTTTGAAGGTATTATTTTTAGCTGAGGCGCACTTCTCCCCCTCCCCCTGCTCTTTCTAAATGAGCTAGGTCCTTGCTCAATTTACAGCTGTGCCTGAGGAATAATTCCAGCGCCTCTGGGCCGGCAGTAATCCCCATCGCCCCCCTAGCAAGGGTTCCACAGGGCTAATATGAATGTAAGCACGGGAACACAGTGACAGCACCCACAGAACAAACCAATTTAATGTATTGTTTCTTAATTATCACTCTCATTCATTCACCCTCAGCACCTCTCCCGTATCTCTCTCTCCCACTCTCTCTCTCGCACGGCAGTCCTTTTATCAAACGCGCCAGTCTTAAAGATAATAAACTTTTGCTTAAAGGTAATTACTTAATCTGGACAAACTTGTGTGTTAAGCAGAGCTATTAAGAGCAGCAGCGATAAATCAGCAGGTAGAGGGGGCTGCGTGATTACAGCATGGTGTAATCAGTCTTTCAGACCCTTGCCGTCTTAAGTACCTAAATTACACAAACAGCATGCTAACAACATGCCGTGGACAGAGGAGGCCTGCCGTTCTCTCGGTCTCTTTGTATTCTTATCCAAAGCACTATGATGCATGGACCTTATTAGCATTTTTACCCAGATGCAGCTGAAGGACGCTGATAAGTGTCGCCTTGCTCTGCCCTTTTGCCCCTGCAGCTGCGAAGCCGAGGCTGGACTTCCTGCATTTACAGCTCAAACACATTTTCGGCTGTAACTCTTTCCTCCTGTGGACTTCACGGTCACTTCTAGCTGTAGCACTTTTATCAGAAGTCAGCGCGTTGAGTCTTATACATACATGCAACCCTGTGATTTAAACCCACAGAGGTAATGGGGATGCTACGTCCTGTTAAAATGCTTACATTTGTAAAAAAAAAAAAAAAAAAGGCAGCTGTGTAATGAACTGCATGCTGAGACGCTGAACCTGCCAGAGGCCCCGAGTTACCTTGGCATGTCCCAGAATGCTTTGCGACATGGGGTTTGGTGGTGTGTAATGCTTGGCATGATGATGTGTAGTTAAGCCTCTGGCCAGCTTGTTCCAGAGGAATTTCCTGTCTAATTTCCCCTCCTGCTTGTCTGGATAAAGACAGAAAGCCTTTTAATTATGCTGCCAAGGACTGGCCTTCTTGGAGGATCATTACGCTTATTGAGCACTTCCTATAAGGTGGAACCACTTTAGCATTGTAGATCCGAGGATTAGGGCTACACAAAGGCAAGACGCGTTTGTTGTTTGCCTTAAATATTCATTGTTACAGCAGAATAAACTCTTTAACCTTCAAGAGCTTTGTTAGAGCACGGCATTTGAGGATGTAGGAATTTTTATGTAGTTTAGTTAAGTTTGATGAGATCGGGTTCCTCAGAGAACTGGGATTAGGGTCTAGGGATGTAACTGAATGAACAGACAATGTGTTATGTACAGATACAAATACAGATACGAATAGAGACGCACTATTTTTATTTATTTTATTTTTTTTTAGAAAGCTTGTCGGAAAGGTTCAGGTGCCCTATCTAGAGACTAGAGGTGTGCCCTGGTACTGGGATCCAGTCGGACGCAACAATAAAGTTTTACTTTCGTGCGGGTACAAGCAAGTGGTGAGAAATGAAGCTTGCGGGACAAAGAAAGACACGTTCAGTAACCTGAATGTGCAGTGTTCATTAATTCATCCTTAGTAACTGCCTGGTCGGGGTTGCAGAGGTTTAAATTACGCTACTATTTTGTTTACATTTTGGGAAACCCAGTAAATTTGTTAGAAATTTTCATGGGCAGGTACAAAGAAAAATAATAACTGTGTTGCCAGTGTTTTCCAGTGTTTTGCTAGGCAGAGTGTATGCTTCATATTAAAAAAACAGCTTCCATTTTGGCCACACCCACTTTGAGTTTAAATCTGAATACAGATTCACATATCTGGAGGACTAAACAGATACAGATAATGGCATTGCATACAACCCTACCGGGTACCATCACTTTGTTTCAAAATCAGCGTAAATCTTTACTCAAGCTCCTTGAGTGTGAACGAAAAACCTCCAGCTCCAGCACTGTGCCCAGGACTGACTGTGAGAAAGTGACTCCATTCCCCCCAGATGCTAAAACAAATGTTATCACCCAAAGACTAATAGATGTGAGGGCCTGAGCGTGGCCCCCCCGGGGAACACAGCTCACTGAAGCAGGTAAACGGCACTCTTGAACTCTCCAGAGCGCTCGCCTTTTGTTCTCCTGGAACAATGAAGCTGTCCACGTGATCGAATAACCCAACCTGGTGGATCCACAGACACGTACGGAGCACCGTGGCATACCAGAGGCCCGGGCCTCCTCCGGGGGGCGGCAGATCCGAGCCGAACGGCCCCTAAGAGGCCCAGACAAAGAGGCTGACATGAAAAATGTGACTTCTGGAAATAACACTGCTAATGCGGATAATTGAGGCAGCGCTCTGATGAATGGTGGTTGTGTGGAGAAATGTGGAGCCTTAATGACACAGAGCGGGGAGGGTTTTAATGCTCGTTAATACTACTTTTTAAGCTTGGGCAACAGAAAAATATGGGTTGGGTATGTTTACATTGTCAGAAATAATTGACCAGATTTTTGGCCTTGTTGTGTTTTTTTTAAGACAATTATTTATTCCATGCAAAAGCTCATTTTGTTTAATCAGACCAGTGCTGTTGATTTTCAGTTCTCTGATAGTGAAACAAGAAAAAAATGGGCTAACTAATGAAAGTATCGCGTATATTTGTTGAAAAAATGCATAATGTTAGGTATAGCTCAGTTTACAAGTCTCATGAACTTCACATGTGATTCACATTCACAATTTAAAACGTCGTTAGACCCTTCAAATGTTATGTTTCAGACATTTTCACATGTAGTGCCTGTGGTTTTAGATTTTTCTACCTGTGATTTTTTAACACATGATTCATTTATTTCCATACGTGATTTCTTTTTGACATGTAGGCCATGTGGTTTTCTTTATCACATTCCTATGTCGTCACATGCGTTTACTTGATTTCTCATTGCACAATATGTTGTAACTGCATATGTAATCCCATATTACTCACATAGTCATGTAAAAAAAAAAAAAAAAAACAGAATTAGTGTGATTTTTCTGTATTGGAGGTCACACTACATGTCTTATTTCGAAGTTTGGAAACTGCAGGTTTGTTTTATCAGCTCTAGTACATTTGAGTGTGTACTGAAGGTCCGTACGGTTCTGTTTCAAGGCAATAAAGTGTTACATTTCCATTTTTCTGTTTCATTCTCCCTTCCTTTTTTCATAGTGGCACAGTTCAAAATTGGCAATAAGTGCACTCCTTTGATTAATCTTAATGACTTGAGTTGTGTTGTGTTGAACCCATGTTTTGCTGGCCTAGTTCTTTCTTATTTTTGTCTCTGCTCTTCCTTGGGTCTTCTCTCTACCCCCCCCACCCCCCAACCCCCACCTTTTCACCCCTCCAATAACTCACTCCCAGCATTAGTTAAGGGGGCATTAACCAGGACCGGGAGCCGAATGAAGCTGTTTTGCTTGCGTCCACTCCACAGCACAGCGCACTCACACACAGCGCTATTATAGTGCTTACTTGAAAAATAGCCCCCCTGCCCTTTTTCATGGGACAGATAGGCTGGTGAAAGCACCAAGGCCTGTGTTTAATCACATGACCTCCATTGGGCGGTGTAGCATTGCTTCTGCTGGGAGGTTGTGAAGTGGCTGTGGTTTAATAGGAAGCTTTTCAGCTCAAAGGTCATATTTGAATGGTGCCGTACGAAGCTCCATAGTCTTGTGTTTTTAACAGCTGCACACCGTTATTGTTGTGGTATGTTCTTTTCTGAATGTCAGGTGCATTTTATGGTGTTTTGCATCAATTAAATCTGACCAGGGGCATTTTCCATGACAAATGCTGTAAAGAGAGTAGGAAGACTAAAACAAGTCACGCACCAACCCTGCAGCTTTGAGGCCCAAACAATCACCAGGTATAATAACAATATAACCATGAAAGCATGTTGCATATTTATGGCTAACCAATTATGGACTGCAAAAGTTGGACTCATGCCCACATGTTATAAGATGTGTACACTGTAAGGTTTATCTGTAAAGTTATCTCAACATTTCAAACCCCACTTCTCAGAGGCCAACGCTCTAAACATTATAAACATTGTTATAAATAAAACCCAGCAGGTCTTACAAAGCTTTCTGATACAAACCAGAGTTAAATGTAACAAGAGTCTGAGAGAGAACGGGATGGAAAAGAAGGTCACGTCCTGGCTTTCGGTCTGAGCTTGTCCGTCATGCCATCATGGATCAAGCAAGAGGAGAAGGATGGAGAGTGCTGACTCATACCACTGTTGAGTGTTTGGCCCCCTGGAGGCCCTCACAGGCTCCTCGGATATAGGTAATGATTCGTGACCCTTGACCTCTTCCAAACTCCCACTCTCTCTGAAGAATTTTAATACAATCCAGAAACCATCACAGGCAAGCCTCATATCTTTCTTTCTCATCTCCTCTCCTGTCTTTTAATCCCCAGTGTCAGCATGTCAGCCTTTTACAATTAGTCCCGAGTGCTAAAAGCCTAAGAAACCCGATCTGCGATGCTGGTGCCAAGTGAGTGGAACAGTGGTGTTAATGTTCTCATAGAACAAAGTGGAGAGAAAAAAAGGGGGGGGGGGGAGAGAGAGAGAAAGAAAGAGGACTTACAGGAACACTGACGCTAATTAGAAACAAAACTCTGTAAAAGACTTTAAGACTCCAAAAAACCGCACTAAAAACAAACTTGGTCCTGCAAAGGATCAACTGCGGTGTCTCGTTATCACAACAGCTAATGAAGGCCCGCTTGGATTTAATGGGCCATCCCGAGCCAGGAGTGTATTTATTACAGGAAAGCGTTGATTTTGATCCCTTTTCATTCCAAATAAAAATTCCCCACAAAAGGAGCCATAATGAAGAAAATGCCGAGCTCATATAAACGAGGCTGACTGTAAACGGAGCATCATGCACAGAGGCATTGCCTAGTAAAAAGTTGCTAAGCAGCGCACACACTCCTTATTAATGAGGCTGTATTTGAATTCAAAGGCATCAGAGGGTTTTCTTCTGTTTCTACCACTGCTTCTTTCCCTGATTCTCCCGTTCCTTTAGAAAACAATTCTGAAATCCGACTTTCCCTAACAGAGGGTTTTGTCCTTGTTTTGGGGCCATTAAGATGTGGGGATGTGGGTATTTGTGCAGGAATGTGTGTGTATGTGAGATTGAGGAAGGTTGTGTAGCCCGCACCACTACAACAAGCCAGAGCAAAGCTTCTCCCCTGCTGTCAACTCCAGTTTGTGTCGAGGCCGCGCTTCTCCTTGATAGCGTCCATCATTCCCGCTAGTTCAAAGAGCGTCTGGCTGCAGGTCTTTGTCGAAAGCCCAGTTGGATATCTTTTATGTCTAAGATGTAGGATTTCTTAGGATGACTTTGATTATTTATTTATTCCACTTCTCTTGTGTGATAGTGCCAATATTTTACACGAAACTGCTCAGCCTGCTCTGAGACTCTACTTTACTGTAGAGTGGTTGGCTTTGAAAGTTTTTTCTTTTTTTCCCCCTTTTTTTTTGAAGTTTCTTACAGATTTTTTTCTTTCCCTCTCCCTCGATACTTTTCTCTCTCCTTCTCTCTGTCTTTCTGTCTTGTCTGCAGGGCCTCATCATATATTCCCGACTTTCCACACTCCGATCCCCATCGACATACGTCACCACGAAGGAAGATACCACTACGAACCTCATGGCCTTCACCCCTTGCATGGGTAAGTAATGATGTCTTCTCAGTCTCTATAACCAAATAGCCAATTCGTGTCTGAGCCCCAGTGAAAAACCAGACGCAAGCCCAGTGGGCTTCTGACGTAAGTCTGAGATGCTCAACAGATATGACTTAATTCCAGATCTGTTTTCTGAGTAGCGTTTTTTTTCTCCTCAAATTACATATATATATGTTCCCACAACGAAACCCAAGACAATGTGTAATTTCCCAATCACAGAGCAACGAAATATAAAAGACAGATGAGTACTTGACCACTGGCACACACAAACATCTCTAACATTTCCTTTCCAATCCATGCTGCGTGTGGAGATTCTCAATTGTTTGCCATCTCCAGCTTGAACAGAAACATGCTGGTTGACATGCTCTTCCAATTAACATGACTTTTTTTGCATTGATTTCTTAGCAGATCACGACAGCACAATGTTTTCCCTTCCACTGTAACCAAATCCTCATGGTCAAAAATGTTGCCCCAGACTTCTACAGTAATGTAGGGTAACCTCGAGACCTCAGTCGTTTCACGCGTCCCATATGAATTTCCAACTGGGAGCTTTGTGTTGTACAAACTGAAGTGGGCCAAACAAGTTTTGAAGTTACACTTTGTTGTCAGTACTGTACATTCAACTCAAACTACTTTATTTTCCCCAGCCAGAAATGGGGTCTGCCTCCAAGGCAGGTTTATCTTAAGAAAGGGGCCGAATAAATCAATACAATTCTGGAAGTTGTGTTCTTACATTTAAATTCACAGATTTTGATGGTGATACATATGGTGTGCCTGGTAGCAGCGAGCCTATTCATCATATGCAGTGGCGAGTACAGGGTGGGGGGATGGACATGTCGTACTACTCGGCTACCTTGATTAATGTGATGTGATCTTGACAGTGGACCCCTAATTCATCAAGGCTTTGATCTAGCTGTCTTTCCCTCTCCCTGTGCCAAATTCATCTAATTACAGGGACGTTGTGCAGCAAATTAAGCATGGTGTCGCCCGTGGCAAGCCAAGCCACTTTGTTACAGTCTCGGCGCACCATGTCAGAGGTCCCTGCTCTAATCGTCTAACATGACATCTCCATACAGTGCGCTTCATCACTGTTTGCATATACCGTAATGAGGCCGCTGGTTATTTTGTCAGAGCTGTCACCCAAACCGCGCTGGGAAACTTCCCTTGCTTTTTTTTCTGCAAGAGAAACGTTTGCTGCCTCTCCGAGTGGCTGGAATGACAGAGGATGGGGTGATTCATCTCAGGAGTGGAGCACTGTGGGAATTCTCGAGACAGAGAAGGCCGGGGGCTATGGAGTGCGCCACCCACTTGTCTCATGGGCTGATGCACACGCGTTGACACACACTTCCCGTGCTCTGCGCTGCTCAGTGTGAGAACGCAGCCAAAGGACCAGACACTGCAGAACTGAAGACAGGGCTTTGAACTGAGGAGAGAAATGTAGCATGAGGTCTGATGGAGCTTTTGCTATTTTTACTGGAGACCTCCAGTAAGCCTCAGGAGAACTGGTCCAAAGTGCAGTCAAGCACCTTAAATTAAAAAACACATGCCAGTGAACTGAATTTCTGAATTTCTACCTCATATACTTTGACGTATAATATATCTGAAAGAGTGAAATTATACCCAATCAGTCTTGCATGTAGTAGTGAGGGTTCTAAACAACCAAACCCTTAAGGGTTCTAGATTATTTCTAGATCATATCTTTATTTCCAAGAGTGTAGTTCATTTTAATTGAGCGATCTGGGTTTCGTAACGGTTCGCGGACCTTTTCTGAATGGGTGACCCTCGGTTGTTCAACATATAACTTTTATGGATTCTGTTATGGAGGGACACATCAAAGAACCTTTTAGGGTACTAGACCAAAATTAATTTTAAAAAATTAATTAATTAATTTAAAAAAATTTTTTAAAGCACTGACATTATTTCGCTGCCAGCATATAAAATAGCACTTGATACTATAGTAAAGGAGAGGCAGATTAAACTAAGAAAGGTCCATTTTTCACATGATAAACTAGAAATCTCTGGGAAGCATTCAGGACTGTTTGGTGGTTCCAGCACTAGAAAGAGTGAAGCCAAGCTCATAATGTATTATTTACAGTATATATTTTATATCACCCTCATATTGCATGCCTACAAAGCTGCTGAGGTGACCTGGTGGTTATAGGCCACAGTAAATATACTGAGGCCACGACTAAAGCTTTTCACGATATTTTATTGCCATGAAGTATTTAACTTGTGGTAACTATTTTATTTGAGTTTATCAACTGAATTAGCCCATGGATATACCACTGACCCACAGCGCCTTAAGGGAATTCTCAACGTGAATAGACTTTTCTGCCCGTTCCCACCAAATAATTAACTGGAGGTCACGTTTTAAGTATGATATTCCCACAACATATTGAAGTCTTTGGCTCATGATAGACAATCCAAGGCCATGACTTTGGTATCTCATGGTTATAACACGAGAGGTTCTGGCCATACCTAGTTAATAATAGTATTAACTTGTTACCATGCTTTATTAAAAAGTAATCAAACTAATTAACTAGGGATTGTGACTCCATGTGGGATTACTTGATTTACAAATGAGAAATCAAGAAACTCACAATTTCCTCTTTTGTTTTATTCATCCATTTTACAACTTAATATTGCTCTAACTACAGTATAAAAACACATTTGTGTGTTACTGTTATGAAATGATACTTGGAGTCACATTCAAACAAGCTACCTTTAAATTAAGAGTGTATGCGCTATTTTAGTCTTTTTGACAATCCTGACAAACTGCATTATCATAGGAGTTCCTTGACAACATCGAGTGACTCTGACTCAGTGGAACAACAGAAGTCAACAAAATGAATATGAAAATAAGTCCTAAATTATTAATCTATCATTTTTAAAAAATGTAGGGTGGTCAAGGCTTGAGGTTTCAGAAAATCTCAATCTGTGTGGACTGTGAGTATACTGTCGGAGTGTGGTAGAATGTGTGATTTATCTGTTATTTGGAGCGGTGGCCCCTTGCTACAGCAATGCGTGTCACAAGAAGATTTATCTCTGTCAAAAGCAGACACACATGCACACAAATATAAAGTTTAACCTGCAAGCATGTGAAAATATCAATATGCACATATAGATACAAAGCATCTGATACAGATATCCGCTACTGCCCACTGAGAAATTTAAACCCCAACACAGTGTGATGATGACACTCAGTGGTGCCAGGCGCCCACATGATGTAGCCATGGATGATCCTGACCCCTGTTGCGTTTGTGAATGGGTATTACGGCTGAGGCTCAGGCCTCCATTAGCCTGAGAGGCCAGACAATGGGCTCACATGGGCACCTGACTTCCTGGCAAATGCCAAAACAGGTGCACTGTCCATCTGCCGGGCGTGAATGCTACACCAGCACGGGCACCTGAAACAATGTCCTCATCCCAGGAGTCTGGCACGGCAGCTCGTCCTCAACAATAGCCTGGCACCAAAAACTCAGGAATAAAAAAACCCTCCATCGTGTCTGCATTGTTATTACATGGGGCAGTGTTATGACACAGACTGATTGCTGACTATCAAAACCAAAGCTGTTTGTCTGTGGTGTAATTGCAGTGTGCTGCTGTTATTACTCTCAGTGGGAAATATCAGACATTCCAAAAACATGGCAATTAAATCGCACATCTCAAAGTCACAGACCAAAAAAAATATTCCATAACAATCTAAATGGTCCAAATAAAGGTATCAGTATCTGAGTTGCCAACACTGCTAGCAAGAAGACCCTAGCAGGCAGAGAGGAAAAAATAATAAATTTATCACAAAAAAATCGCATGCGTTGGTGGACAAGACGGCAACTTTTTTTCCCCTGAAGAGCACCAAGCAAGAGTAAGAAAGCAGCAAGGTGTGATTGCTAATTCATAGTAAATAGCTCTACCATTTTTCCAACCAAAGAGACCACGTCCCCACCTTCTCGTTTTCTAATGGCTTACCTAAAATTCACCTAGATAAAGTCAACACAAAGTGAAAGTAACTGCTACAGGAAGCAAATGTGTGTTTATGTGTCCTTTCCCCTTTAGAGAATTGCCTTTTCTGCTGGACAGATTTTATTTGCAATTGATCTGAATGCTGCTTTATCTGAAAAAGGCAAGTTCTAAAGTTAACCAATTGTTTTTTTTAAACGTGTAGAGTTATGTAGCAGGAGCATAAAAAAAGGTATCTCATAGGTTCTACTTCCACTGATAGACCATTTTTGTATGTGGACACCTGACCAATCATACCCATATATGCTTGTTAAACATCCCATTCTAGAGTCCAGTTCATCCCAATGGAGTTCAGTGGGGTTGAGGTCTGGGCTCTGTGCAAATGGAGCTCACTTTGTGCACAGGGACATTGTCAGGTTGGAACAGGTTTGAGCCCATTAGTTCAAGTGAAATCTTAATGCCACGTCATAAAAAAAGACATTCTAGACAAGTATGTGCCTCCACAACTTTGTGGCAGTTTGGGGAAGAACCACATATTTGTGTGATGGTCAAGTGTCCACAAACCTTTGGCCATATAGTGTAGTTCTATAGCGAGAGCTTAGAACTAATGGTTTCTGATGTTCTATGTTTTCCTGGTGCTTTGCTGTAATGCCCAGCTTTAATGCCCCGGGACTTGAATATTTCCTCTTTGTAGGAAAATAACAGCCATTGATGCTAGGAAAACTGTGATTCTTGATTTTGGGAATTGAAATTAAGTTGGTGCTCTAATTTGTAACAGATCTGATTTCGTTCCCTGCTGCTTGCATTTTATCCTGCAGAACTTAACAACTCTTTTTCAAGAATTTCATTTCGCCAACTGAAATCATACAAATATTTATTTGTAAAGGCTCTGCCAGGGCAGGGCGCATTTTGTTTACTCATTGACATCACATGGACTAATTCAAAACACTCTTTAGGAAATTCTTCTTGCACAACACTCTCTCTGTCATTTTCCAACATTAAAATTCAAGTGATCGTGTTGTTAAAACAGGGTGGAACATATCCCAGCCACTAATGACTTACTGGCTGGGGACCAATTTAATAAAGTTTAATGATGTCAAGCTAGTGGAAAACATGAACAGACGGGATCAGTTCATCGATACAACATGTCTACTGTGTCAGACAGTTCATAAATCGAGATGCATTCCAGGCGAGGAGCTGAATGTCATCATTCTATGACATCCCTGAGATTCCTGAGAGAGAGAGAGAGAGTTTTGCTTTGGAATTGAGCTTTTTTTCTATCATGTCTCCTGGACGACTGTCAGACGAGATGAAACTATCTGAAGAAGGGGAAGTTTGATGGAGTGCTGGGTGCTGGACTAGAACCCGGTAAGTTTGCTGAAGGCAGATAAGATCATCCTGAAGCCAGATCTGTTAGATCAGATCCATACGGAGGATGTTAGATTAATGTTGTTGAGGGGTTGGGAGGCTGTGCCTGGCTGTGTGAGTTTAGCTGTCTGGCGTGCAACACTGGAGTCTTTTCAGTGGGCCTAAGTGTATGCATAACCCGAAAGGCTTCAGAAAAATTTTTTTTGCAAATCTGTGGCCACTTGTTGGAAAGTGAATGGGTTCAGGGCTATCTCAAACCCGTACAGGAAGTGAGGACAATGAGAGACGCTTTGTTGGTATGAGTGGACCTCAGAAGAAATTCTTACTTGGTAAATATCATAACTTAAATACCTGTAGAATCTTTTTCAAGAAAATCCATACTCTTTTTTTTGTTTCGCTTGGTGTTTGTCAAAGGGTTCCATAAATGATTTTTGGATAACTAGAAATTTTAACTTCATTAGGGTTACTACTTGCAGCCTTCTCTAGTAATGAAATAGGGCTTCTTTCATGAGGTTTTCTGGATAACCTTTAATACTTTTAGGTTTAGTTACAATGAACTTAATTTTTGCTTGGGCTAGATAGGAGAATACATGCAAAAAATCCACAACCGGCTGTTTTTGTCCTTCGATCTGAAGGGGGTCTCAAGAAAAGGCTCTTTTTCTATGAGCCCGGCCAATTGCTATGTTTTGACCCTGTGGGGACTAAGCATTCTGGGCAAATCTCGGCCCTGTGCTCTGAAAAGCTAATAAAACAGCTCAGGAGACATGTGGACCTAAACTGAACAGTTTCTTTCAATCCAAATGAATATCCTACTGCTTCTTTGTGTGGTCTGGGAAGCATCAAAAAGACTGGTGGGGTTGAAAATCAGCCACGGCTAAAGAAAGAAAGAGGTGAGGGGGGAGTCGAGTGACTGCAATCCCTGGCTGCCTTAACTACAGTGCAATCATTTCCTTCTCAGAGTGGGGGAGAGACGGAGAGACAAGGAGAACTGAGATGCTTTGTGTAATGAAGTTTGGCATCTGAGAAAGCTCTGCTGCTTTTGTGAGCTGAAGGCCAGATATCAGAATCACATGTTCTTTGGATAAACCCTTTTTAATCTAGACATCTCCATAAAAAGACATTATGTCAAACCAAATGTAATTGGATCAGGGTTCTGGACAGAGGATTTTATAATCGGGGCTGATAAGGATAATCTGTAACCAGATCTGTAGGCAACTTTTTCATACTGAAGAGTTTCTGTCTGGTGCCCATTCATATTGTCTTCTATGTCTAGAAATGCACTTTCTAATTGTCATCTACTTTAGCCCATTAGATGGTGAAATAAAGGAGAGTCAAACATAGTATTGCTGAAATGAGCCAAGAGTACCCATGTATTCCCAAGTGCGAAAAAAAGACATTTGAAAAGTTGGTTGAGACTTGATCTTTCAAATAAATAATAAGCTCCTAAACAGACCAGCCACTGCACCACGACTTACACTCAATAATATGACCCCAGATCTGCTCGGAGTATCACACAAAACCCCCACTGTGGTCTTGCATGTTGAGTCTCAATCTAAACCCAGATCTCAGCCTAAGACCAGCAGACATGACCTCATGTTATTTAATGAAGCAGAGACACGGCAAATCGGACTACATGAGACGAGTCAGCCTTCATTCAGGATGAGACTTGGGTCTTACTGCTGGATTTATGTAGTGAAGATTGCCTCAAGCTGAAGAACCAAACATGATCCATCATATGCCTTAGTCTGTGCCTGAACCTCTCCTTGGAGAATTTTACCAGAGCATTGAGTGGTTCTGATTTTTGAACCATCCTTTGACACAAAACTCAAATTCAAATTCTAATTTTATTAGTCACATACACAGCCATACGCAGTATGACGTGCAGTGAAATGCTTTTTTTTGACTGTCCGTGACATAAAAATAGAATTTACATAAACCAGAGTTTACTTCTATACAGGTAGGAAAGGAAAAATATAAAAATATTAAAATTTGATATGATATAAGGGTACAAAGATCGGTGGCATAAGGTGTAGATATGTGCAGTTGTTTGCGCAATATTTGCTGTGAAACATCAGGCTGAGGTAGTGGGTGTTGTGCAAACAAAGAGTGAGCCTCCCCATCAGGGAATCAAACCCCAGTCTTCCACTATACTAAATGAGGAATATAACAAAATAGCAAAATCATTCTTTTTTGGCCCTAATTGTTTGCAGATGACATTTAAAGAGGTCACTAGTCTTCCAAGATGTTGTGGTGCTTATTGACCAGTGTCTCCTCTGTTGCTTTCCCCAGAGCTCCAGCACTAGGGAGTCCAGTTATCTCTGATATATCCCTGATCCGGCTCTCACCAGGCGGCCCGGCTGAGTCGCCCTTCAGTCCCCCTCATCCCTACGTCTCACCCCATGTGGAGCACTACCTGCGCTCAGTCCACGGCAGCCCAACACTTTCCATGATCTCAGCGGCCCGTGGGCTCAGCCCTGCAGATGGTGAGCATGCACACACACACACACACACACACATTCTTGCACTTTGCATGAAATGACTATAACTTGTTTGATTCAGTTCTGTAGCATGAGATTGACTCACTTCATTTAAATTAACTTTATGTTTTTTAGGGGTATGCTGGTATAGTCGATTTTAGTTTGGTTCATTGTTGTTGTGTTAGGTTAGTTGAGTCAGTTTTGTTTTTATTTCTATGTAGTTTAACACGATTCTGTTTAATTCAGCTCAGTTCTGTGTAGGCAGTTTCGGTTCAGTTCGATTCTGCTGTAGTGTAGCCAGTTTCAGTTTAATTCAGTTCAGTTCTGCTGTCTTGTAGCTGGTTTGGGTTCAGTTCAGTTCTGCTCTGTTGTAGAGTAACCATTTGCAGTTCAATTCAGTTTGTTTCTGTTGTTGTGTAGCCAGTTGACATTAAATTCTACTGTCTTGGTAAATCGATTTACCTTCAAAAAAGCAGTGTTCATTCTGGGTGTGTACATTATGTAACTGCAATATACTATGAATTTGTTAAACGTACCACAAGTAGAACTTTGAGCTTTGCTGCCTTACCATTTCCTGTTTGGAATGCACGTTGGAAGGTGCTGAAAACAAGTAAAATGCATGCAGGCAGCTTCCTTTCTCACTGACATTTTTCTCTTCAGAGCTGAATTACAACAACAGGTGAACAGGCCAAATAGCAAATAAATCACCTTTTACAGTCTGTCGACAGTAATGGGTCTGTGCTTTAAAACTTAAATAAGCAGCACACAGGAGATTCTGACAGCAATAAAGCTGGAAAGCAGTAGAGAGAGAGTGGAGGGTATTTTAACTTGCAGATAGGGGGATATGGCCTTGAGCGTGAGATTTGATTGTTGAGTTTTATGTGCCGATACAACTGACCCTGTTCAAAGTATAGCAGGCAAGCTAAGATATTCAGGAAGTGATTATTTTAGGCTTTCATTTTAAGCACAGATTTAGAATTCCAAAGGAATATAGACATACCAGGCTTAGTGTTATATTCTGAATCGCTTTTGGCCAATATGTATTTATTTAAATTGTACTGAGCATGCAGGTAGAACCTTAAATCAGCTCAGTTTTCAACATCCTATTAATCCTATGCCATACTAATGTCCACAAGCGTTCAAATGTGGTTCAAAGCACAGTGAAATACTGCAGTGGGGTTCCCCAAGTTTTGCCACAATACAACACACAGATGGAGGAGTGTGAGACACCGCAGTTCAAACACACTTAGACCCAATTGTGAGAAATCTGTAGTAATTTTTTCAGTGAGGCTCACACACACATATACACACATCTGCACACATATTTGCACACACATGCATGTCTCTAAGGGCGCAGCAGGAGCTCCATAATGCCAATACATTTTAACTGTATGCAAATGTGAACCATATGGCAAGCTGTGCTCATGGTTTGTATGGCCAAGTGAGTGTGTAAAGCAGATTTGGCCCTCACACTCTTATTGCCCCTGACACTTTTAACAGAGCTTTACTGAGTGCAGATGTTAACAGTGCATTGCTGTTGTAGCTCTGAAGCTGCGAGTCTCTGCTTTCTCCACTGCTTCCACTGGACGGCTGCGTGTAAACTTGACCTTTATGTTTACCTTTTTATTTCTTCATCTGGCAGATGCTATTATCTAATGAGACTAGTGAGGCAGAATACACTCCAAGCATAGAGCGGTTAAAGGAGCAGACAGGAATTCAAGTGGCATGATACTACAAGACACCAACTGACCAAAAACAAGTGCAAAGTAGTAAGAAAGCAGAGAGTGTCACTTGATCTAGAACCAGTTAAAGAAGGAGTTTGTAGTTCTGTTTGTGATTGAAAAACTGAAAAAAAAATAAACGCAATGAAAAAAAAAAAAAAAGTCTTCCCGTTCTCCCCACCCCCTCTGTTGAAACGATGAATTGCCTAGTGAGTCGCCTTGTAAGGAAAAGAAACGGTTTGAAAATGGGGGTGGAGCTTATTTCTGGGCTGGAAAAATGTCAACAGGAGCCAGATACAAAGAAAATTGTGAAATCCATTGCCTGACAATTATTATTATTATTATTATTATTATTATTATTATTATTATTATGTCTACAAAAATGCTTAAAAAATACAAACTGCCCCTTTAAGGAATTTAAATAATCTTTACAATTATTTCATGCAATTATATATAATTTATAACATCAAGGATTTATTACAAGTCCGGATGCCTTTACTTATTACTTATTGCATAGACGCGTGTCTTACAAAAAAGCTTACAAAAATAATACTTTGTTGCTATATTGCATGTTTTTGTGTTATTGTGTAAAACTCTTTCTACTCTCTCTTCTCGTCCATCGCTCTCATACCTTCTACAGTCGCCCATGAGCACCTGAAGGAGCGTGGGCTATTCAGTCTTCCTCCTCCCCCTCCTGGAGCCAACTCAGCTGATTACTACCACCTGATGGCGAGTCACAGGAGTCCATACGGAGATCTGATTGCAGCTGGATCCACTACTGCTGCTGCTGCTGCTGCCGCCGCTGCTGCTGTTCACCTCCCAGACTACATCAACCCGATGGACAGTGAGTTTCAGCCCATGAGTCTATATGTATGAAGGGGTTAAATATGAATTAGGTGTGAATCACATTAACATAATATCCAACAGGATGACATTTCAGTGGTAAAGTATTAATTTATGAGTGGATTCTAGAATAATTAACTAGTAAATTTATCAATACTTTATTTTTTTAAAATGAATTCCAGGCAAATTCCAACTCTTGTCACTGTATCCGTTTTAACTTATTCTTTTAAGAAACAGCTGAAAATGTCACCAGAAATGGCAGGCGAATGTTATTGTGTCATAAAAAATAGTAGCCAATCACATTTCAATATGTAAATACAGGCCAAGCAGCACTGTTTTACTAGAAGAGGGGGAGGTGTGGTGGGTTGCGGATGTTTCCTGTTTGTATAGTCATAGAATCTGGATTTCTCTGTGAATGTAAACCTGTAGGAACTTCTTCAGATATTGTGTTTTTTTTTTTGTTCTATTTCATATGACAGAAGTCATAAGAAAAGGTACTAAACCTAAACTTGACATGTGGTATCATTCCCTATGTCTTTGTTTGACTCAATAGATCTCCACAATTAAATATTCTAAAAAGCATTAGTTCAATAAGAAATTGTCTAAACCCTCAGACAGGCTTCCTGTGAGATCTACGATAAACCCTAAACACACATCCTGAACTTTTAAAAATATTCCCCTCACAAGTGACTTAAGGTGACTCCTACATGTGCAGTATTTTCCCACTGTCACTGCCAGTGCTCTCTGTAAACACACATGCTGCTCTGACATTTATAAGAGTGTTTCCCTCTGAGGAAAGTGTGTGTGTTTAACATAATGAATGCCTGCTTTCATCTCTCACTTCCTAAGTCACCTTAAAAGGGGACCGGCGTCTGGAGCACAGGCCGATTCTTTCAGAGCGGGTCTCAGAGCTGTAGCATGCCACAGCCATCGCGTCATCCATCAACGGCTGTTTAATGAAACTAGCCATCAGGACTCCTTGCATGACCCGAAATGGAGATGCTAACCAGGTAGAGGAGATGGGAGATGGCTCTGCTTTTCTCAGCTGACACGGGCACCCAGAGTCCTGGGAACTGTGAAAAATCCCAGATGAGTTGTTCACAGTTCATCATTTCGAAAGCTGTTAATGCTTTTGTTCATTTTCCCATCAGTCTGTCAATTACAGCAAAACTTCCAAAACAATGGAGAAGAACTGGAAGTAAAAATTGTTGATTTAAAATAAGTATGCCATAAAACACAGTGGCTCACTAACCCTGCGCGCTACTGAGCAAATATTTGTTCAGCCTTTACCGTTGGCCAAACAGTCGGCTCACATAAACAAACAGCAAATCAGCTTCCTCCTGCTTCACCTCGCATGGTGTCTCAGGCCTGCACTCTTTTGCTCCTTCGCTTCACTCTGACTGTCTCCCTCTAACCTCAGTCATGTGACATGATGCGTGACCCCAAACAAAACCCTGACCTGTGAAACCAATGGCTTAATGGCTCACTAGACTGACTTTGCCTTGATGTCTTGGTCATTCTTCTGAACCTGAGTAACTAGCCCCTGATTAGCCTGAGTTTAGTCTGAATAGCACGTATTCAGCATGGTGGAAATGGACTGCTTTCAGCCTGTTATTTCGTCGGGTGGAAATTGAGACTGAGTAGACTTCACTTCTCTTAGAATGCCTACAGGCAGTTTGTATTTTGTGTGTTATAAAGAAGCCTAATACTATAGTGGAAAGTTTCTCAACATAGCTGGTTGTTTTACCAAATTTATGGTGTGTCTTTCTACCAAGATTTCACTGTTAGCTCTTAAAAACAAACTTATAAGCAAACATTGTACTCAAAGATCCAGAAAGCAATGCGGTTATATGATGCCATTGTGCCGAGATATGGCAAAGATTAGTCTCTGATAGTTAGCGATCTATGACATGACGAGCATGGTGGCATTGACGGTGGTATTAGAATAAAAGTTGAATCTTTAGAAGCTGATCTGTTTGAGCAGAGAAGTTAGCATATTGCTTTGCTTCTCATTTGCATAAACACCACTCAAGTTTATTGCCTCACCAACGCACTCTCTGTCCCTGGTTGCTGTAAGATATGCTGTTAATCTCTTTAAGAAAAGGAAAACCTTCCAGCCACTTTGTCATATGAGGTTACTGCCATATGTGAAATGACTGTAACAAAAATGATTCTCATAAGAACTACTTCTTTTTTTTTTTTTTTAATTAATTATGATATTAGGGGGGGGGGGGAGATATTAATTATGGGGTGCCAATAGTTTTCAGCATTTTTCTTTAAAACAGCATCTTGAAGAAAGAAAATGTAATCCTTAAGAAGACCATATAACATTTTGAAAAAAAAAAAAAGGTGTTAAAATAAAACTACACAACAGACCCATATGGTTTGAGCTTAACCATATAACCAAATGGTCATTTTATCCATTTTTATCTATGAGAGGTACCAAAAATTTTAGATGTTAGACATAACCCTAGACATTTTGGTGCTGTACTAGTACTTGCAATACAAGAAGACTAACCCAGAGTGCTGCTTATGTGAGATTAGAAGTGATTAAAAGAAGGAAAATATATTTGGGTACGTTTTGGGACATTTTGGTAAATTTTGGTATGTTTTGGTATGTTTAGGTACATTTTAGTGTGTTTTAGGTACAATTTGGTACATTGTAGTAAATTATGGTATGTTTCGGTACATTTTGGGATGTTCTGGTATATTTAGGTACATTTGGGTATATTTTGGGATGTTCTGGTATATTTTGGCATGTTTTGGTATATTTTGGTATGTTTTGGTATGTTTAGGTACATTTGGGTATATTTTGGGATGTTCTGGTACATTTTAGTGTGTTTTTGGTACATTTTGGTATGTTTTGGTACACTGTGGTAAATTTTGGTATATTTTGGTAGGTTTCGGTATGTTTAGGTACATTTGGGTATATTTTGGTATGTTTTGGTACATTTTGGTATGTTTAGGTATATTTTGGAATGTTTTGGTACACTGTGGTAAATTTTGGTATATTTTGGTAGGTTTCGGTATGTTTAGGTACATTTGGGTATATTTTGGGACGTTCTGGTACATTTTAGTGTGTTTTTGGTATATTTTGGTACATTGTAGTAAATTTTGGTATGTTTCGGTACATTTTGGGATGTTCTGGTATATTTAGGTACATTTGGGTATATTTTGGGATGTTCTGGTATATTTTGGGATGTTTTGTATATTTTGGGATGTTTTGGTATATTTTGGCATGTTCTGGTATATTGTGATAAATTCTGATATGTAGTTTCTCATGGGGTTTTGGGAAACCTTGGGCCCTATCACTATTCCTCTAATTTTTTAATGGGGATTTTGCAGGATTTTGGGTATGTGAGGGATCCGGCAGGTTTTTAGTGGTCTCTGTTGACATAAATCACTAAGGTTGCAGGAAGAGGGGGGTATTAGGAGGCACGGAGCAAGCGACGCCCAGCTCTCCATTTGGCCATTTATCAAGGGAAGTGGCACATTAATAAACACATCTCCCCTGAGGTGAGGGCGTAACAGAGACAAATATGAGTGCCAAGGCTGAGCGGCCCGCGTCCCACACACTCCCCCTCGCCCCATTAATGCCATGCAAATACCAGAACAGGCTCACTGTAAAGGCCTCACGCCAAAGCAGTGTGGTTAGCCATATAATCTTTCCATCCACACATCTGTAAATGTGTACTCTAGATTCATCCTCTTAAAAGAAAGTGAAATCACAGCTAATGTAATGTCCAGTGTGCATGAATTCTGGTGGCGTCTTAATAATTTGGGATGCAGCTTCTAAAATTCTGGGTGTTAAACGTCTGGTAGGGGCCCAAGTGCAGAAAACAAATGCTTTTATAATTACAAAGAACCATTAGCTCATGCTAAAAGTAATGACCTTCACAGCTACAAAGCTGGAGGATTACTTATTAGCTGTGAGCTCAGTAGGGAATGCGCACACACACACACACACACTTACAGAGGAATGGTTTGTGTAAGCTTGCTTGTGTTGGCACCAGATGTGATGGAATCATTATGGACGTCCGGTTGCCAGAGCTTCTGGTTACAACCCCTAATCACACACATACTCACACATGCGTTTGCCAACACCGGCACTAATGCCTCGCACCTGTTGAGTTAAAACACAGAATCTTTCACTTCGGAACACCAAAGACACTGACCAAACCCTTTAACCTGTACTCTGGAAAACAAATTGTTTTCCTATAGCTCCAAACAAGACCTAAAGTTACATTACATTATATTATATTGCAGCTTTAAACGTACATTGCAAAAAAAGCCAGAATTTTCAGAAATTTAACTGGATTTACAGCAACCATTACTCTGGATGTGTAAAGAGATGTATGTATGTAATTATTTCAGCTGATTGAACTGAACGCTCAAAAAAAATACTTTAACAGAGCTGATCAACATATGAAAAAACTGGCTCGGTGAAGTTTATTTATTTATTTATTTAAACCATGACTCACGGGGCAGTCGTGGCCTAATGGTTAGCGAGTCGGACTTTTAACCCGAAGGTGAACCTGAAGGTCGTGGGTTCGAGTCTCAGGACCAGCAGGGATTGTAGGTGGGGGGGAGTGAATGACCAGCGCTCTCTTCCACCTCAATACCACAAGCAATGCACCGAACCCCCAACTGCTCCCTGGGCACCGCAGCCAAAAAAGGCTGCCCACTGCTCTGGGTGTGTGTTCACGGTGTGTGTGTGCACTTGGATGGGTTAAATGCAGAGCACAAATTCCGAGTATGGGTCACCATACTGGGCCACAAGTAAAAAATGAAAATGAATGAAGAAATCATGGCTTCTGTAGCAGATCCTCTGGTGTGGCCAGTCACATGCATTTTTGTAAATTATTTAGCTGAAGGCAGGAAAGTTTTCACAGACTTTCTTTGAATTTTTTTAATTTAATATTTCCTCTCTGGTCTGATTACTGAAGTGACAACATGTTAAAAAAATGTAAAAGTCAAAGAAATGTTAGATAAAAGAATGTTTAAAAAGACAATTGGACAGTGAAATATGTGTTTGTGTGTTATTCGGCTATGAATACTTTTACTATTTACTTTTACTCTTTACTTTTAATACAGATTTTGTCAGAGCTCATCACAGCCCATAATGCAGTTTTCTGTCACTTTCTGCAGTTGAATTAGGGATGAATCATGTTCACACACTGAGGTTCACCTCTCACAGGCAGTTATTTATTATGATTGTATTTATATTTACAGTATTTGGCAGACATACTGGCACAAATACTACAGGTCCGGGTCTAAGAATACGATCATGCTAAAGCCCTGTTAGTGAGAGAGAAGTGAGAACGACAAGTTTAGCACAGTACGAGTCGAGCTGCAAGTCTTCCTGCCCAAACAAACTGCACAGTGGCCTATATGTGCAAAACACACTAAGCAAGAACGCAACAGCAAATCAGAAAAATGGAACAGTAAGTCTAAAAATGGAAACAGAAATCACAAAAGCAACAACACAACAGAAAATCAGAAAGTGTAATGACAATACCACAAACACAACAGAAAACACAACAACAAAATAGGAAATCAGAACGTACAATGACAAAATCACAAACACAACAGAAAATTTTAAAAAGCCAACAACACCAGAAACACAACAAATAAAAAAAATGCAACCACAAAACCACAAACACAACAGAAGCTCATAAAGTGCAGTGACAAAACCACAAACACAACAGAAACCACAACAACAAACGTAGCAACATAGCAGAAAATCAGAAAGCAAAATAAAAAAATAATAAAAAATGCAACCACAAACACAACAGAAGCTCAGAAAGAGCAATGACAAAATCACAAACACAACAGAAAATTTTAAAAAGCCAACAACACCAAAAACACAACAGAAGCTCATAAAGTGCAGTGACAAAACCACAAACTCAACAGAAAACACAACAACAAAAGCAGCAACATAGCAGAAAATCAGGAAGCACAATGACAAAATCACAAACACAACAGAAAATAAAAAAGCCAACAACAAAACCAAAAACACAACAAATAAAAATATGCAACCACATCGTTGATGTTTGTGTGTTTTTAGTTTTTAGCTTTTGTTGTTGTGTTTTCTGATTTTGCTGTTGCATTTCTGTTTTATTAATGTGTTTTGCAATTATGGCCCAAAGTAAAACAGCATTGCAGGAGCAAAGTCAAACTTTCTAAACACTGCATATGTGAAAGCTTTCTTAGTAGAGGCACGCTTGTGACAAAACAACAAACAAT
>CM040985.1:3171258-3178758 GCA_022985145.1 Pangasius djambal | reverse complement strand
ACCATAGTTAGTGAGACCAATGCCCAAGACTGAGGCAAGTCAGAGTACAAATGCCAATAAAGTGAGACAAGTCAATATAGACCAGACTCCAGAACTACAGCCCTAGGTTTGAAAACTACAAACTTTCTTGAACTGAAATCTTATTTGCACATTTCTGAACCCTAAGTAAAGTTCTAACGTTCTAAAATCAAATTAGCCACCCAAGGTAAAAATTCTGATCACACTTAGCTAGCCAGGTTTTAGACATCTTTACACAGACTGACTTTTTAACTACCTCCTTATCTGATATGATCTTTGCAGGAAGGTAGCTTAGGTAAGATTAGAAAGTAAATAAAATCATTTCCACGTCATTTGGGCAAAATATATTTATTGGGTTTTTTTTTTTTTGGTTTGGATTGTCTAGAAAAAATGGGGTGAAAACCTGATTTTTCATCTCTTTTTTTTTTTTTGGCTGTTTGGCAGAATTCAGTCACAGCAACATCCAAGGGATTTTCCCAGACAGTAACACGTATCACAATATGTTTTTAGACATATTAAACCAACAAGCAGCTGATTGCATATCAGCCTGTTCGGTCATTATATATATTCTGTAGTAGTACTCGGTAAATAATTGTGGTGTTGTTCAGCCTTGGCAAAACTAAATACATATCATGAAAAATTATTGCATTACATTATACATATGTTATTTTTTTCTACCATATCATTGACTCCTAGTGTACTCTTTTTTTCCACGGTTGATTTATTCTGTACGACTGATGGCATAAAACAGAGGTACATCTCCTATGTGTCCCATTACCCAGAAAAAATATTGTGTGAGTATGTGTGTGTTTGTTCTCGCATGGTGATCAGCGAGAGGCCAGGAGACCCTTGGGAGTCTCTGTGCTCCCCTTGGCGTGAGAAAAACTCCTCCTGATAAGAGCTTTATGTCCGTTTGTTTTCGTGCTCTCTCCATCCCGAGCTCCTGTGTAAACTGTGCCAGAGCACTTCATTTTAATGAAATATTGGCCAGCCGTTATTGTCATGTGAGCGCCTGTTTTCTGTTGCTCTCTCTCTCTCTCTCTCTCTCTCTCTCTCTCTCTCTCTCTCTCTCTCTCGACTCATCTTTTGACAAATTTGTGGCTGCTCTCGGCAGTGGAGGCATGTTGGGGCTTGATGCATGGGGACCGAGGCGCCTGTAGTCGTCTTGGGGCCCGCAGAATTGATGAAGATAGCTCACGGGGCAGAGATAAACATGCTGCAGTCAGCATGCAATGTGTGTGTGTGTGTGTGTGTGTGTGTGTGTGTGTGTGTGTTTTATTTGAGACCATATATACATCTGCTAGGCCCACAGTTTGGGTTGCAGCTAAGACGCCACACACGTATTCCCACATATTTGGTTTCGTGTTTGTTCTGTTCTTCTCATTACCAAGCCGCTGATTGTTAAATAAATGGGACTAAATGAAAGTGAAAAGTACCCTTTCTTCAATCCTTTCTAATTCAGCCAAAGTGTAGGCGTCTGCTTCTGTCCTGTATAAACAAACTGAATGTCTGAAGTCCTCTGTAGTGTGCACATGTGTCTGAATGCGTGCTTTCCTCGCAGGACCCTTCACCACCAGTGGACCCGAAAGAGGACGTGGACAGAGACGAGGGCAAGCAGGAGCCGGAGGTGGCGTACGAGACAAACTGCCACTGGGAAGGCTGCAGCAAGGAGTACGACAGCCAAGAGCAGCTGGTCCACGTGAGTGTCTCAAGATGTGAACCTTTGGAGTATAGTACAAAAGCTGAATGGTGCGTTTAGGACGCGGCCATGTTGTAGCTTTTAGCTCGGCAAACTAGTGAAATGACAGAAAGAACGAGAGAGAGAGAGAGAGCGCGCGAAAATGTGTGATCACATACACACAAAAGTTTTGATTTTAACAATTCCGAAAAATGCAAATTATATTTTTCAAACAAGATTATATATGATTGTAAAATGCAGCACAATGTCATTGTGTTTGCAAATAGTGTATGAACAGGGTATACAGATATATTTCAGTTTCGTATATAGATTTCTCAAAATAAGAATTAACTAAAATATTAATTTTACTCTATATTAAATTATACATATCACAAATATATATTACATATAATTTATAAATATAAATTAAATAACAATAATAAACTATACATCTCTTAATACGTATATAATACATTACAATAAAATATTAAATATTATGAATATAATGAACATAAAATAGATATAAAAATAATATATAAAATAATTTTTGCTGTGGTTTTTTGCACTATGTTTACTTAATAAATACTTTGGCCAAAAATAAAATGAATTTCTTTTATGCAACTCAAGACATGTTTGGTGTATGATGTTCCTTAATGCCTGACGCTGAGGGGCAATGTAGGAAAAAAAAAATAAGTGCAGTTTATAGCTAACAGTTTAGTATTGATGAAACAGCATGTCTACATCATGACACACTCAGCTCAAAAGACACTGTTTGGCTCATTTCTGTGTAAGCAGTGTCGTAAAATAGAATGATTTTGTATTACAAATTAACATATACAAATAGATTATTAATTATCTTCCGAACCTCCGCTAAAGTGCAATTCTTCTTCAAAATGTGAGCCTCGGGTAAGCCTCCTACCTGATTCTGGTTCTACTGTTTTGTTTGGGGTTTTGTTTGTACCTTTATAAATACCATGGAGTCAAAAAGTGGTACTTGAGGTGAATGTGTGAGTAAGAGCAAGTGGAAGACTGTAAATTTCATTTCTGGTTGAATTATATCTTTAAGTCTAGATGCCTGTGGGAGGATGAGTGACACAAGCTCATTTTGACCTCTGGCCTTTTCACAGAGGACTTTTTCACACCTCTGACCTGTAAAATCCCGGCGGAAATCCATAATGCCAGATTCTCCGAGCGGCTGGTGTCGTATTGGGTGGTTTTAGTTTCTGCTGCACTCCAAAAAAAAAAATAGCAAATAAAATGATCTTGAAATTAGGGAAAGTCAATTAATATTTCTTTTTATTAGATTAGTTTTTTTTTTTTGCCTATTTCTAAATATTTTAACTAATTTTACAAAATTATCTTAAAGAAAATGATCATTTTAAGCTTAAAATGAGTAACTATGTCTTAAAAAAAAGCTTAAGTTTATATTTATCTCTCTCGCTCTATGAGAAATATTAGATCTTTTATCTTGAATAATAAGCAGAACTTTGTCTGCTGAATGGATGTAAATGTATATTTTACTTGATAAAGAATGAAAAAAACAACTTTTGGACCTGAGTGTGAGTAAAATTTACATAATCGCTGTTTCTTCTGAACACATATGACTCAGAGCATCATTAACAGTGCTGATAGGATCAGGAATTTGTGTCTGAAAACAACACCTGCAGAGAAAGGTGAGAGAAAATTGGAAATGTGATGGAGGCTTGTTCACGGATCAGCGCTCTCCTTTAGTGATGTGCTGCTACTCTGAGACTGGCCTGAGCTGCTCTGTCCCATAATGCACTGGTGCAACAGGGGGCAAGGCCACATTCCGCAGCATTCCAGACAGGCAGTGGAGCAGAAACAGAGTGCTAGTGGATGGGGGAGATTAGACTGTGTGTGTGTGTGTGTGTGTGTATAGCCCTAGCCTTGTTATCAGAGGCCTGACATTAGCGTAACTCAGTGGGCAAGCTGAGCGGATGATGGAGTGTGCACAGATGTGGACTATAATAATGGTCATGTGGAGGAGTAGTGTGTGTATTTGTGTGTCTCTATGTGTGTGTGTATGTGTGTGTGTGTGTGTGTGTGTGTGTGTGTGTGTGTGTGTGTGTGTGAGAGAGAGAGAGCGAGCGAGCGAGCGAGGGAGAGAAAATGAAAGAGTGGAAAAATGTGTGTCTGTGTGCATGCAATGGGGACGATGGAAAAAAAAACAAGAGTGGCTCTGTGTGTGTGCGTGTGTGTGTGTGACAGACGGAGAGTCCATGTGTAGGGGATAAAGAATTACCCCTGGCTGCTGTAGTGTGCAAGTGTGGAGGTGTTCAAGACTCACTGCTGGCAGCTGTGTGTGTGTGTGTGTGTGTGTGTGTGTGTGTGTGTGTGTGTGTGTGTGTGTGTGCACGTGCATTGTGTGGACATTAGCAACTGTTTTTCAGTCACGCTCACCCAACAGGACCCAAATTCTTTACTCAAGTAAAAGTGTAATTACTCATCTAAATTAATTCTCTGGTGAAAGTAGAAGTGGAAGTACAAGAAAGATTCACAAAAGAAAAAATTCGTCAGACTCGAATCACACACTGCTTTTAGTAACTCATTGTAAATTAGTGCCTCTTTCACCAAGGAACCAAGGAACGTGCATAAACATTAGCTAAGGCTAACTAGCAGCGGCTTTATTCCTACTTTCATAAATGACAGCTAGCAGGCTAATAACTCTCATGATAATAACAAACTAGTTGAATGCTAATCGCTAGCTGTAACAATGAAAACTGTCTTGATAAAGCAAAGTGTACGTAGCAGCAGACAGATTACAGTAGATGGATATTAAGAGATGTGAGGAGTGAGGGAGAGAATTTGAGGAGCTGTCTGATGCTAAAAAAAAAATCACCTCATGACTTTACACATATATGATTGTAGAGAAATGTAGTGATGTCTGAAAATGGAGTAGGAAGTAGTTTCTTTATGTAGCAAGTAAAAGTGAAAAGTATGAGGTGAAAGAAAACTCAAGTGAAGAATAGCTACTGGAAAAAAGAAACAGTCTCAAGTACAGTAATTTCTCTTCTCAATGATTAGCAATGTAAATAATATAGGATAAAGACAAACCTGCCCCAGAACATAAATCCTGTAACTAAAATGGTCTGTTAAGGTTAAGAATAAAACGGTTAGAAGCCAAGATCTACAAATCATTTCTGTCTAACATGTTTATGGCCAAATTTCATCTGAGAAGCTACCTTGCTCTCTCTGAGATGCTAGTGACGCTACTCCTGGTTCATGTATACACACAGGAAGATGGAGTTAACATTTTTCTCCAACAGCTTTACTATCCCACAACAGTTTACGAACTGAAAATGAGAAACTGAATTCGAAAAAAAACATTCAATGAAATTAAACACATTTTAGATTTTGCCCATCTTGGTTGCTAGCTGCTAGCTAAGTGGTCTAACTAGCGGTTGGGATTTCTTGGACGGAAATTTGGGGGGAAAAAATTAGACAAAAAAAATGGGTTAGAAATGTCTGAACCTAAGGCATTTTCCTGTAAATAAAGCTCGTATTAGATTTAGAGAAGTTCAAGCAATGTTTTTATGCCTTAATTACTACTCTCTCTGTCATGAATCTGAGAGGATTTGCCTGTCAAAACAAAGTTCCTTCAATACACTTGCACCCAAAACCCATCATGTTCTCTTGTTCGTGGCTGTCAGCATGGAAAGGCACACACTTGATGGATGTTGAAGCTCTTAATTTGGCAGATAAGCAAATGCATTCCTAAGGATCTGCGATTGCATTCGTCTCTCAAGCTCTCAGTTGAACTCCAGATCTGCGTCGGTCCCCAGACGCTGACGCCGTTAGCGTTGTCTTTTAATGTGACATATAAAAACAGCACGGCCAATTAAAGATTAAACACAACACTGACATTACAAAGGAAGGCCAACCCCCGAGACGCCTAGAGAAAGAGACTCTGTGAAGGAAAACAGCGCCTGGCGGCTGTGTGGTTAGCTAGTCTGTAGGACGCAAATTAAATCTGCATGTGTGTGTGTGTGTGTGTGTGCGTGCAGCACATCAATAACGAGCACATCCATGGGGAGAAGAAGGAGTTCGTGTGTCGTTGGGAGGAGTGCTCCAGAGAGCAGAAGCCCTTCAAGGCCCAGTACATGCTGGTGGTGCACATGCGCAGACACACAGGGGAGAAGCCACACAAGTGCACTGTGAGTGAAAGTATCCGGCCACACACACACACGGACACGCACACAAACAACATGGAGATCTTCTTCTCTCATATTTTGTATCTGGACGCATACTTAAGACATGCACCATTCAAACTACACATACACGTACAGTATGTCTACACACATACATCACACATTCTCCGAAGTATTAAACATAACACTTCTCCTTTAAGCTTTTTTTTTTTTTTCCCTCAAAATAATACTGTCCGTGGAATATGATTGTGGTTATTGATTATAGATTGTGCTGTGTGTGTGTGTTGCAGTTTGAAGGCTGCTCGAAGGCATATTCACGTTTGGAGAACCTGAAAACACACCTCCGCTCACACACTGGGGAGAAACCATACGTGTGTGAACACGAAGGCTGCAACAAGGCCTTTTCCAATGCCTCAGACCGGGCCAAGCATCAGAACCGCACACATTCCAATGAGGTAAACATAAGAGTGTGCATGCACCCGAACTTTGGATATAATCAGATATTATATACACACACCTCAGTAACTCAGATAGCACTTTTCAGCTGTCATGGTGATGGTATAGTTTCTGGAACTGCTGTTTGTTCATTCGTCTTTAAGATTTGGCTCAGGTTTCTACAAGTGTCCACCCTTAACTCTCAGGTCAATAATCAGTTATTGATTTTAACAATCATGGCATTGTGGTGCAGCGAGTAGTGTTGCTGCCTCACAGCTCCAGGGTCCCCAGTTTCATTCTAATCTCGGTTAACTGTCTATCCAGAGTTTTGCAAGTTCTCCCCATATCCATGTGGATTTCCTGCAAGTTCTCCGGTTACCTCATAGAAATGTTGCTTGGTGGCTTGCCTATGCTAAATTTCCCTTAGGTGTGAATATGTGTGCATGGTGACCTGAAATAGATTAGCATCCCATCCAGGGTGAATTCCCACCTCATATGCGGTGTTCCCGAGATAGACTGCAGATCTACCACAGCCCTGACCAGGATAAAGTGCTTATAGAAGATAGATGCTCAAACAAACTCTTGTCATCTTTAGTTCATCATTAGCTCCTTGCAACTGCCATTAATACTGGTTCCAGACGGGTAGTATGTTGGAACTGAACCAATTCTGCCCATTATTATGTTGCCTGGATTAACCAGAAGCAGCACCAGCACCTTATAGATTGAAAAGTGCCAACAGTGAACAGCAAGCAACATTAAAGAGTGTAGTTTCATAATTCTGCTGCTCATCGAGCTTTAGCTAATCATTTTCCCAGTGGCAGTAATGAACCACCAACTGCCTAATTCTATGTAAATATACCATTTTCATCATACAGTTTCAAATTAAGGCCAGAATTAGATTTGTGCGCATACTCCCTCATCATGCTTAGCGATTGCTCCTCCATGCCCAACCATGTCCCATTAACAAGCTCTGCATGCAAGTGTGTGTGCAAATAATGAGGTGTGGAACTAATGAGCATGACAGCCCGCAGTGCATTAGTAAGAATCAAGCACATCCCCTGCGGAGAGACCACCTGCAGATTGCAAATACAAAATGAAACCCTGCGCCATTTCAGCCCTCAGCATATCCATCATGGCCTAAAGAGAGAGAAAACAAGAGGGAAGGAGAAACAGAGATGCATTCATCACAACTTTTTCAGC